>JASSUY010005198.1:5503-17155 GCA_032466535.1 Forpus xanthops
TCAGTTTGGGTCAGGTGTCCTGTCTCTGCTTCCTCCCGGCTTCCCCTCCTCCCTGGCAGAGCATGAAACTCAGAAAACCCTTGGCCAGCCTAAACATTCTAAGCCATAACTATAAACACTGATGTTATCAGCACTGTTCCCAAGCCGAAGATCCAAAGCACAGTGCTGCACCAGCTACTACGAAAAAGATAAAAATGCCTGCTGCTGCTTAACCCAAGACAAGCACCCTTCAGAAGCATGAGAAAAAAAATCAGGTGAAGATGTTTTTGCATTTGCTATGGCAAATTTCTTCCTGTGCCATGGTGCACCCATAGCCTTAAAATATTTTATCGAAAGGAGGAAAAATGAGAACCTAACAAGGAGATGAACTCAGCAACTAGTTGTGTTCCATACTGTGCCTTCCTCTGCCAGCTACTCCAGCCAGCTCTGCTGGCTGTTTCTGTTATTTCACCTTGCCACAAAACTGATGTCTGGAGCTATGAAGTCCTCTTGCACAGAGGACACCCCTAGAACAGCTTCATTGCTTTACAGTTGACTCCAATAATCATAAGCACTTAGGAGTTTGCTGTTTTTTTCTTTTTAGAGTGTAATATTTGCATCCCAGGACTGGCTGCTATTGTTTTATCTCAATGATAGCAGATACTCACTCCAGGCATCTAACTGGCCTTGCCATCACACAGCTACAAACCCTGCTCTGCTTTACAGTGTGTTGGCTTTTGCAACAGAAATGCCTCCCAAGCACAGTGAAATGGCAAGTGCCAGCTATCCCCCTTGCAGGACAGCTCACTGCTCACTCCACTTCTCTTGCCTTCTCTCCACCACATTTTCATGGGGTATTTCTCCCTTTTTTAACTATGGTTACACTCTGGAATAATTTTGCAGGTACAATTGCTTGCTCTTAGATATCAGCCAGTAGATCTACTTAGACGGCACAGAAGAGCAAGGAGCACTTGGTACATCATAGGTAATAGTATCTGAATTACTCCATGTTTCCAGTGGATTTGTTTAAGCTGCAATTGTCCCTAAGTGTTCCTGCTGTAAAAAAAAAAAGCCCTATTCTATTCCTTTTTAGCCAAAATTGCATAAGGAAACTGTACTGGAGCCCATAGGCTGATAGAACCAGAGATAGGACATCATTAAACAGTTTTAGGTGCTCCTAGTTCCAGGCTGTGATTTATCTGAAATAGAAGGTTGGGGCAGTCACGTTCTCTTTCTGCTCCTCCAGCCCTCCAGCTCTACATGGCGTGGAGGAAGGTCTCAAGAGGAAGGATGAGGAGCTGTGTTGTGGCAAGACACAGGCCTGCTGTTTCGCTTCCTAAACACATACTTTTGCTTACATTTCATGAAAACATTGACGGCTGAACTGTGGGGCTTCATTGGTGCCTTGACAGATGGCCTTGTGAGAGGTGGTATGTTAGGCTTCATACTCTTATTCCCTACCAGTGGATGGCCAACAGAAGTAATAGTTGATCATCTGTATAGTAGCCTCAATTTTGTCTTCAGCTTTAATGTCCTATTTATTGTCTTGACGTGTTTAGTTATCAACATTTTCTGCTGATGTAATATTCATGTAAAATAATAATGTAAAAAAAAGGAACCTCCATTGCCACTGGCCTATATATATGATTGAAAAAGCATATGTGAATTAATACTTTAACTGAATTTGTGAAAAATAGTGAATCAGCAAACCACTGCTATTTTGCTTTCCCAGATTTAGTGGCAAGCTTCAGATTTTGACTGTCTGGAAAAGAAAGGTATTTCAGTGTCTGAAACTACTCATCTACTGAAATTAACTGCAACAATCAGTCACAGCAAGTACTTTTATCTGTGTCACTCTCTTAAAGCAGTGAAAATAAAATTGAAAGAGCCAAAGGCTCCATAGTAAATTTTGACTGACAGGTACTACCAAATAACTTGCCTTTTCTCTCCTTTTTAGCTATTTGAAGATTGTAGCCTTTGGCATGCTGGCAAGAATGGCTTCTAGGTGCTCATCCTTTGAGAAGGTTGCAGCAGTTCTTCACGTGTTTTCAGTTTGGGCCTGATGCATGGCTTGGTGAAGCAGGTGGAAGCCTTTACCAGGACTTCTATGGTCTTTAAAACTAGATGTAAGTAAATGGTTTACACTTTGCAAGAGTTTAGGATGTGCTTTCTTCTGTCAAAACAATACCAATGCCCACAGAGGAAGGAAGCTGCTTTTAATATTGCATTAAAAATACTGCAGTGAGTTTGACTGGGAATTAGATTAAGGAATAATGCATCAGCCTGGTGTCTTACTAGAGTACTGCGCTGGCCAGCACCTGTGCTCTTCCATGTACCTTGTACCATCTTTTGAATGATGTGGTGCAGCCAAGGTGCTGCAAAACCTGGGCACATTGGAGAGAAGTTGAAGTGTTTGCGCTACGTGGAGCTGCTTGGCATGGCTCTCGGAAGACTGGGGCAAGAGTCAGGAGTAAGTGCTCCTAACCCAGGCTATCAAAAGACATGATAGTCACCGCTTTTCTCACTTGGTTTTTAGAAGTGCCTGTAAGGCAGGAATGCCCTGCTCCCTATGGGTATCAGCTGCATGTTTCAATCCCCCCTCACCTGGGAATGAAACTGAGATCTCCCATTTTCAGCCTAAATGTCCAAAACTGGCTTTACCAGTTAGTCCCCTGGAAAAAGCACTGCACAGGTCTTCTGCAGATGTTGGTGCACATCTGGCCTCCAGGGTGAGCACAGGGCTTCAAATTGCAACCCCATGTGCACTGTGTCCGTGTAGCTGCAGGGGCAGACCACACTCTTGAGGATGGTGGGCAAGGTGTGTGTGTAGGTGTTTGTAAAAAGTTTAGGCTGCTTAATGTCTTTTTTACTTTAAGTTTTTGATCCAGAGCCTCATCCTTCCCATCTCTCCTCCACAGAAGCAAGTAGTCTCTGCCCTTCTGGCCCAACATTTGCCAGCTGAAGCTGGAAGTGCCCAGTGATGACCTGTGATTTCCCTCTGCTGCTCCCTCCTACTTTTCTAGCATAAAGCTTTGTGTGTATCATGTTGCTGCCATTCAGTTTTCACTACATTAGGTTGTTAATCACACATATGTTCTCAGTGCATAAAATCTCTTGCTGGGCCCATTCCACTGCTAGCAGTTATGGGTGTGTATCTGTCTTCACACGCAAGCTCCAAGTTTCTCTATTTTTAGGGCTCTTGTTTGTGTCATTCCCCCTGCCTTGGATTGCTGTTTCCATCTCTCCCACTCCTCTCGATACAAGCAGTAACAATAAATCCAGGGCTCTTTCTGACTGCTGGCAGGAGAGGATGAGTAACAGGGGGTGGAGGAGTTGGGAAAGTCTTTCTTGTAGCACACTGGCTTGCACAGCCTGAGCTGTGCCAAGGTATAAAAAGTAAGTCAGCATTTCTGAGCTGTAAGTCTCCCAGTGAGATGCTTCTGCAGGCTAATGCAACCCAGTCCCAGGAAACAATTATTCCTGAGCACTTACATGGAACACATACTGGGATTTCCAGCAACGCACAAGTAAATTCATGGCTTGGTCTTTGTTTCTTGGTTGTGGTCTATGTAACACTAGGGCCAAGATCATACTTTTTTACAGCATGTTCCTATCCAGTGGTGCCAGCCTTCGGCGTTGTTTTTTTTTCATACTGGTGTAGTTAAACAATCTCTCTGTAAGCAGTGGCAGCTCGACTCTTGCAGCTATGAATTGGGTGTTCTTCTCAAAAATACATCTCGCCTTTGCTTTGTGATGTGGAGTAGTTTGAGCTTATAAACCTGGTGGAGAGGGATGGAAGAGGAAATGACTTGAAAGCTGTAAGTTAAGTATCCAATTAATACTTTGAATAAACAATGGTATTTGTTGGCTGTGTGAATCCAGGCATCAGTCTATGGAGTCAACTTCTGAGTTTAAACATATTGCACTATGACCAGCGATTCTCCACAATACAGTAGGATTTATTAATAGAAAATATGTCAGTAGGAGTTTGTACATGTTAGCAACATGTACAGTGAAACACATTTTTTTTTTCCTCAATCTATATTGTTATAGTTCTTTTGTGTTATCTGACATAACCATTTCTATTTTGGGCTTAAATATGTCATTTGTCAAAATGCACTTTCAGTGTTAATATACCTTTAAAATCATAGTTTATCTTTTAAATATTGAATTCATTTTTTTTTCCAAATCAATATTGCTCATGTTAGTGCAAATTTGTTAATCTTGAGATAGGTTAACCATTCCTTCCAGACCATAAACAGCATTTAATAAAACAGTGAGATTTATATAGCTCTACACAGCTGAACAAGATTCTAATACGAAGCTTGTTAAAAAAAAAATCCGACATTTTACAGTACATCAATTGCATTTTATACATTTGTTTTTGGAACAGTTTTGATTCTTCTCTATTTCTGTGTGTGATCTAGTACAAGAATGAAGGGAACAGCAATAGGTAATGATACTTTCCTCTATATTAAAAAGAATGCATCATATATGTATCTTGCTCAGTATGGCAGCAGTGTTGGATTTCCAAGCCTGGAAAAGAAGCTGGGTAATTCAACACCTTCTCGAAACTCAATACAGCAAGAGTGAACACTATCAGTCAGAGCACTTGCCACTACAAAAGAATGGAAACAAAACAACACAAAGTATAGACAAAAGGTATTTTATGCCACTTGATCGATCCAGAATCTCTCACTTGAGCAATGGTCAACATTTGTCTCCAAGTAATTCCTAAGAGGAGCTGAAAGGGGGCAACGTGGGCGTTTCAGTAGTTTGAAGAATGGAAATAAATCCAACTTACAATAACCTCCTGTCCTAAGAACTGCAAACAGAATGCCAGATCCCCTCTGCCTATTGGCAATGTGGTGCCTGGAGAACTGCACCAGCCTGGTGGTTATCAGGCGGTCAAGAACTTCAAGTTGCAAGTGACATTCTTTATTAAAAAAAAGCTTTTATACTGAAAATGTGCTTTGTTCAAAAGAGCACTCCAAATGTCACTTATTAAAACCAATGTAATAAATAAAATATAAACAACCTGTGTCCAAAACTATGAATAATATAGTTTTTTAATCTACCTCGCTATACATCTGGCCCACTGTGCCCCTCCCACCCACCCGGTCTAACGTGTTAAAAATGTTTTTGCATGCGATTTTTTTCCCCCTGTTTACTACAAAGAGCAGATAAGGTTACATATCGTACACTGGGAAAAGCTGCCAAGATATTCAACTATAGTCCTAGATTACCGATAAACCAATGCTACGTCACAACACCCGTCCGCATGAACTACTTGGGCTGCGTCCTACAGAGCAGGCGACGACTTGAGAGACTTCTCCCCCTGCACACAGCCAGAAGTGTGCCAGCTGATGGTAAGACTATTACAATGACTAACCACGGTTTGCAACCTAATACAAACTCTTTAACTGAGATTGAAGCAATTTACAACTACTCCATTTGTGGTGGGTCTTACACTGTGAAAACAGTATGCTGAACTGTTGCCTGAACCAAAGAAATGAAGAAATGCTAAATTCTTTAATTTCCAGAATCCCAAGAGCTAAGATGAATATGCCAGCTCCTCTGGCCTCCTAGCTTAGCTTCCTTTTCTTTTAAATAATAATGATAATAAAAAATATCTCTGTCCCTCACATTTTCATTTCTTGTGGGTTTTACTTTAAATACAGAGAAATGGGTCAGTACCTTTCATATTTGAGGAATGTATTCTGGGTGCTGGGTTTTCTTTTTGGCATGGGCTAAAACAAATGATTGTCCTAATGGTTCAGGAATTGGACCTTCTATAAAACTGAAGAGTTTGAAGACTCCAGACTTTAGTCTGTTGGGTCTTTGTTTTCCATTCCCTCAGGGAGATGGCAAGATCAAACCCTGCCTTCCTTGAGCACTTGTTGGTTGGTGGCTGGAGAGGAATGAATTTCCTCAAGAGAAGATCAAGAGATGCTATTTAAAGGAAATAACACCTAAGGGTGAAGGAGTCAGTGAAAAAAAATCCGATAACCCCTTCCTTTGTGGCCAGACAATTTTGAGTTGCTATCAATGGTTAAGAAAGTGAGTAAGAGAATGCACATACTGGAGTTTCCACTGTTTAAAAGAACTGAAAATCAAACAAAAATTGAAGCTTGAACAAGGAAAACATTGGATGAGAAGAATTCTTATGCCACACAAACATGCACACTCAAACACACACACGCACACAGAATACTATGCATATGTGGACACACACATGTAAGAATGTATATTTGTATGGTAGGTTCTTGGAAATAGACATTCTTAGCAAATATGGATGACAGATCAATTGTAATTTATTTTCTTTTAACACTGTATCATCATAAAGAAAACTGGTATAAATGAAAAAAATCTATTTCAAATATCTACATCTAAAAGTTTAGGCAGTGAAAAAGCACTTTGTTGACAAGGAGTGTGGAATGATGAATGTTAACTGTCAGAAACTGCTGAATGCCTTTTTTTGTTTTTAGTTGCCACAAACAAACTCACATATCAGAACAAACAATACTGCTAAATATTCCTTTTTGTTTTTTTTGATTTTTTTTCTTTTCTTTTTTTTTTCTTTTCTTTCTTTTTTTTTTTTTTGGTAAAATGCACTGGGGAAAGAAAACAAAAAACTGGAAATTCATACATCTTTCAAAATTTGAAACTGAAGCAATATTTAGAACCATAGATGAAGAAACACCGTGGCATTGGTGTAATATACACAATGCACTTCTTTTTTTTTTATCCGTAATGTACATCAAATACTTTACAACAATGCATTAACAAAAGGCAAGAAACATCTTGCTGTACAGAGGAAACCCCAAATGCAACTTGAAGCCTAGATTCACAATGAATGAGGATATTAAACAAAGTGTGAGAAGCTGTTCCCCATAAAGTATGTACGCTGCTCAGTTACTTGTGCTTAACTCTTGACCCCCATCCACTGCCATGTTCTCCCTCCTTCCTTCAGCCACATTCAATATACAGCACCAAACTTCAGACTCTACAGGCCAACAAAGTTGCCCCACACTGTAAAATATATATATGTATATATATATTTCTTTCTATTTACTCCCAGGTTTAGCTTTTGTATCTTTTAGCCTTCTAAAAAAATCTTAAATTTCTCCATTCTGGTTATCTGGGCCTTCCTATGGAACAGGCTTTAACAAACTAAATCTGCAGGAAAAAAAATGTCTTGTGGTATGCATGCACATGCACAGTTCCTGGAGCTTTTGTATCTGCCCAAGTCTCAAACCCAGGAGTCGGGAGAGGCTGGATAGTGGCTTGTTTCATAGTTAAGTTCACTATAGGGACGAGCAGCTGAATAGAAGTCGACATAGTTGCCAGTTGACTTTAGTCCCAGGTGCATGTTGTATTCGCTTGCAGGTGGGCGATGATGCACTTGGTCCTCAAAGAAGGACTCGTCATAGTTTCTTGTTGAATTCTGAAATGGCTGATATGGTTCATAATCTTTTCTGCTGGGCTCCTGTGGAACTGGCTGTGTTGAAACCTGAAAGAGTAATACCCACAGTTTGTCAGATAGAATTTACTGTGGGCAACAGGATGGAAGAAAGAGTAAATCTCACATTTATCCTGCTGGAAGTATCACGTTGTGCATTAGCTTAACATCTTGAGGTACTGGTAGTGAATTAATTCCACAGCTTTGCCTTGTCATTGTATTTCATTGCATCTACTTAATGTTATTATTAAATACATTTACTATTTAATATTATTGCTGCTCAAGATGATTGTTTACTTCAAATGAAGTTCAAGCATCACAGCTTACAGTTACTGTTGTAACTACAGTCTGTGTGTAACTTACTGACTATTTTGCAGCTATATAATGCAAACACTAGTGGCCAAAACTCAGCCCTGAAAAATTTGAATGGGAGTGATATATGCTCCAAAAAATGCTAAAAACACTTTGCAGCTGCCTTTGCCAAAAGTGAGATTTAGGGTGATACTGCATCCTTAAGAACCACTGACAGTCTGCAGGGCACTGACATGAAAAAATTTCAAGCTAAGTACTCTGAAACGTGTTCTTCTGCTAATGGTATGCAGAACCATCTTGCCACCTCCTCAACACTTCATGTTGGCAATCTTGTGGTGTTGGTACACTCCAGTAAGTTGCCTTGATGCTGAAATATTTATGATATGCAGAAAAAAACCTTTGGGTGGTCCCCTAAACCTAAGTTTGCCATAAAGTTTTTTGCAGACAGCCTTAGTAAGTCTCTGTTTTTAAAGCTGGGACTTAATTAAAATCTGAAAACTATAAACACACGCTAACTATCTTAGTGGAATGCCATCTTTTGCTTTATGTCACCTCTGTAAGCTTGGACAGTTTTGTGATAGCAAAATGATGCAGCTTTTCAACCCTCAAATGGTCATCCCCAGGAATATTGATGCTCAGACGGTAGTGGCAAGAGAATGCATTCCCTATTGACTCTGCAGAAGTTGATAATGCTCCTTTAAGAAGAGAGGAACAGTTGCACTGCTATAGCCCAAACTTTGTGGTATAAAGCATGTCTATACTGGACTCCATGTGTAGGGTGCAAAATGCTGCCTGTCTTCTGCTTTAATCCCGCAAGTGATTGATATGACAAGACTGGGCACAGTATTAGAACTGCACAAGAGAGCACAACTACTCTAGCTTCTATTTCTAGTACTGCCATCCAGGTGAACAGGAACATCAGCTCCTCCTTTAATTTTACATATTCAAACACAGGTATTTAATTTTGGATGCAGGAGGAAAATTCTGTCTGAAGCAACCTACTTATATGACAAAAAGATATGGTCATTTTTTGAGTTAAAATAGGGGACTGAAGTAGTACTTTTGGGTTCTTTTTAGCTAAAAAAATTCTTTCCTATATGTCAATCATCAACTTGACATTTCATTGAGAAAGCAAGTGGGAAAAGGTGGAAAACCAGTAGGCTTTGGGTTGTTTTGTTCTGCTCAAACTCTCACCCATCAAATCAAATTGGCTGATTCATGACTGTAGAGTGCACCTGCTGCTTCAACACTTCATACCCTTATTTCCTCCTTAAATGCCATAAAAGCAGAAAACACCTTCATGCACTGTCTTGCATAAATAAACATGGTGCCCT
This sequence comes from Forpus xanthops, assembly GCA_032466535.1. Lineage (NCBI taxonomy): Eukaryota > Metazoa > Chordata > Aves > Psittaciformes > Psittacidae > Forpus > Forpus xanthops. The sequence goes on from JASSUY010005198.1 coordinate 14,591, forward strand.
AGAGGAAATACTGTCTAAGTAAAAAAAGAATAAAGAGAAATGGGAGAAAAGAATATCAGAAACTCTCTTCACCTTAAGTTTGTGGATTAAGGCTGAAATATCAGTCTCTTAAATGGAAATTTCAGGTAAACTAGTAAAAAATTTTGGTGAAAAATCTTTTTTACTACATATTAATTTACCTGTCTGATACTTGTATGAATTTACATTGCTTTTCTTAAATGTTTTTGGCCTCACTTTAGAAAAAAGTACTGTAACTTAACGTATATTGCATAGGGAAGTTGTGGAACTATTAAGGAATTATAATTAAGAATAAAGTAGCACTACACGTAAAATTGAAACAGAAGTCTGAGGATGCAGAAAAATGTCTAATTCCTAGGGACCAAAGAAATAATACACTGGAAATTCCAGACATATGATTGCCATTCATGTCAATAGTGCAATGGCTCTTTTTCTGTGAGCAGGGATACCCTCAACTAGATCAGGTTGCTCAGAGCCCCATCCAGCCTGGCTCTGAATGTTTCTAGGGATGTGGCATCTATCCAGAACTTTAAAGGTATTCAGGTCCCGAGCCCCCTTTGCGTTCATTCTGAACTACAAGCTTAAAGACCTTCAATAATTTTTCTGCCTATGCTATCATAACATGCTGGATGTTTTTGAAATTTAACTGAAATTACCCATTAGCGTAAGGAATATAGCTTCTTTGAAGCCAGGGCAATTGCTAGCATAAGTGCAAGTGGGTGAATCAGTTCCTCTAACCTCGATTTACCAAACTTTGTGATATTTTTCTTCATTTCCATATAAGATGTTACATTGGAACTGTAGCATTTTTGTCTCTGTATCTACCTGGTTATGTTTGATATCTTCAGCAGGTGCACCATACGAATTCCTGTACAAAGTTGAGATTCCAGTGTTTTGAGCTGGAGAGGGGAAAAAGGAAGAAAAAAGCAGGTTTACCAAACATATGTCTTTAGCCTCAAAATTAATTTTTATGGCTTCATTAAATGCCTGTTCCTCCCCACAAAAATTTTCAAAAACATTTGCAGAATTCTGTTTTCTCTTCCTCCCACTATACAGTCATAATTTTTGTTTTGTTGTACATGCATGGACATGGTATACACTTATTAACAGGTACTATGTCAAGTTCATACCAATCTTGTGCATTTCACATATAGATCAACAAAGTAACTGCAATACATAACAAAATATACAGATAGTATTTGGTAATATATATAAGGTTATATATAGGATTTTATATCACATATACGCTGAACAGGTTAACAGATGCAAACATTAAGAAACATTTCAGACCTTTCACTTCAGTTGGAAGATGTGGATTATTTATCCTACGGAACCTGAACGGATACAAGTCTATGGGAAAGGATGAAATCCATCTGTGAGTCCTGAAGGAGCTGGCAGATGAAGTTCCTAAGCCACAGTCCATCATATTTGAAAAACCATGGCAGTCAGGTGAAGTTCCCAACAACTGGAAAAAGGGAAATATAACCCCCATGTTCAAGAAGGGGAAAACAGTTGACCCAGAGAATAATAGACCAGTCAGTCTCACATCTGTGCCCGACGAAACCTTGGAGCAGGTTTTCCTGGAAGGCATGCTGAGGCACATGAAAAACATCAAGGCGGCTGATGACAGCCTGCATGGCTTCACTAAGGAGAAATCCTGCCTGACCAATTTGGTGGCCTTCTATGATGGCGCTACAGAACTGATGGACAGGGTAGAGTAGTTGGTGTCATCTACTTGGACATGTGCAAAGTGTTCAACAATGTCCCACATGACATAGAATCATAGAACAGTTAGGGTTGGAAAGGACCTTAAGATCATCTAGTTCCAATCTCCCTGCCAGGGGCAGGGACACCTCCCACTAAACCATGTCACCCAAGGCTATGTCCAACCCAGACTTGAACACCGCCAGCGATGGAGCATTCACAGCTTCCCTGGGCAACCCGTTCCAGTGCCTCAACACCCTTACAGGAAAGAATTTCTTCCTTATATCCAATCTAAACTTCCCTTGTTTAAGTTTGAACCCGTTACCCATTGTCCTATCACTACAGTCCCTCATGAAGAGACCCTCCCCAGCATCCCTCTAGACCCCCTTCAGATACTGGAAGGCTGCTATGAGGTCTCCATACTGCCTTCTCTTCTCCAGGCTTAACAGCCCCAACTGTCTCATCACCCTTGTCTCTAAATTGTAGAGACTTTGATTTGATAGGTGGACCACTCGGTGGATAAAGAACTGGCTGGATGGCTGCATGCAAAGAGTTGTGGTCAATGGCTCAGTGTCCAATTGGAGACCAGTAACGAGTGGTGTCTCTGAGGGATCGGTGTTGGGACCAGCCTTGTTCAACATCTTTGTCAGTGACACGGACAGTGGAATTGAGTGCGCCCTCAGCAAGTTTGCTGATGACACCAAGCCCTAGATGTCCTTCCCCTAGAGGGAAGGAATACCATCCAGAGGGACCTTGACACGCTTGGGAGGTGGGCTGATGCCAACCTCATGAAGTTTAACCATGCCAAGTGCAAGGTCCTACACCTGAGTTGGAGCAATCCCA
>JASSUY010005200.1:0-18135 GCA_032466535.1 Forpus xanthops
CACAAGAGCAGAGTAGAGGGGCAGGATCACCTCCCTCGATCTGCTGGTCACACTTCTTTTGATGCAGCCCAGGATACTGTTGGCTTTCTGGGCTGCAAGCGCACACTGCTGGCTCATGTTCATTTTTTCATCGACCAACAACCCCAAGTCCTTCTCTGCAGTCCTCAGACTCTTCAGTCTACTCTCCCTTAGAACATTTGTCCCCAAAGAAGAGCCTTTCCCTGTGCTGCACTGCACTGAACACAGAGTCACAGAAAAATTCAGGGTGGAGGCACCAGGGTGCAGGTCTTCAGCCCAACCCTGCCCCCACCAGGGCCAACACCGCAGCTATAACAAGTTGCTTGGAGACATGCCCTGGTGAGTTGGGTGGTCCCTGGGATGCCCCACTCACACAGGGAAGGACTATTTCCTTGGGGCTAGCCAAGATTTCAAAGTCCAGATCCTGACACAAACCACTCATGTAAGTAAAATTGAAGACGAGTCCATGTAAAGTGCCAAGCAACAATGGCTTGATCATGGATGGGGTCAGAAGTGGGCCACTGTTTCTCAAAGAAAGTGTTGGGCTAATTTCTTGATATTCCAGGGAGAAAACACATTAGAAACAACATGTAGAACTATTGTGATGAGTTGTCTATTCTCTTTACAAAGGGACCCTGAGCACAATATATGACATTTACTTTGGTTTGAGAACCACATAGGCTCATAACGTGACCCAGCATCCCATGGGAATTGCTCAGCTTACTGAAGGAACACCCTTCATGCTACTGTCTGCAGCATGAATTCACATGGCATGTGGATGAGCTGTGCCTTCACAGAGCTAAGATGAAGCAGTTTGTGTGTGTGAAAGATTTCTGTGGCTACTGAAAAGGGTGAGGTTTATTTCTAGCAAGATTTCTCTCCATGCAGAGAATATATGTCTCCAATGGTTTCTTGCAGAGCCGCATAGATGTCTACCTGTCCCGCTACCCTGATTCAACATCCATAAAAAACATGTTACATTGGCGCCAGGTAATATTTCCTGCTGCAGAATAAGATTGCATGTAACCAGGGTCCATGTTCTCTCAGCTGCCAAGGACCTCTTCCTAATGCTTGGATATAATCCTCCTTTGCTCTCCCTGCAGAGCTATATTAGAGATAAAGGGGAAAATTGACATGAAACACTGGTGCAAATGCAGTTCTTTTTAGCCATAACTTTCAACAAAAGATGACCAAGAGTCTTAGGAGCTGATAGGAGATGGAGGTGGAAGATAAAAATGGTAAGAAGCCAGCAGAGGAGATGCTAAAGGCCATGAGCTGTGGGTCAGTAGAGACAACTAATCATAGAAAAACTAATGATTGAAAACATGCAGACTCATATCCTTCTGTTGTACACACTGACTGTGAGAAACAGAGGAAACTTGCCCAATGGTCTGATGCGTGCCTTCTCTGAGGTTAGCTCTTGGTGCATGCCGGGTTTCTGGGGCTTCAGCCTCCAAATAGCTGACATGGGCAATGCTAAGCAGTCCTGCAGGTCATGCTGAGATCTTCCTTGAGGTTGATCTCACCTCCCAGAAGACAGTATCACATGTAAAATGCAGCCTTGGTGGCAGACAGGAGCAGTACAGTTCCCTGCTTGCCTTTTATCTTTCTTATGGTTCCCTCTAATGCATGGATAATAAATACAACCCCCCCTTCTTTTCCAGCTCTATCAAACAGGGGAATTCAAATATTATGATTATGGCAGTGACAATGTGTTTCATTACAACCAGGTAAGAGAAATCCATTCTCGTTTGTCAGCTAAAACTGAATTTTATGGGACTTACAGAATTTACCCTATATGGTTAAACCAGTTTCTACTTTTCTTACAAAACCCATGTCTGTGATGTTGTTCAGTGATGACTTTTTGACCCTCTGATGAGAAGCACAGGAGCACAAGGCATAATCAGGATCTCTGGTGATAGTTTCTGTACCACCTCTCAGGATAGAGGAGAAATTCCAAGCAGCAATCAGGAATACTTTGACATTTTGACTTGCTCATGACCTCGCAGGTTTTCCTTCCTCAAGCCACACTGTTTGTCTTGCAGACCACACCTCCCTTCTATGAACTGGAAAACATGAAAGCCCCTCTTGCTGCATGGTATGGGGGCAACGACTGGATTTCAGCCCCTGAAGATGTAAACATCACACTGCCTCGGATAACCAACGTGGCATACAAAAAGTACATTCCTGAATTCGTCCACTTTGATTTCCTTTGGGGTGTGCAAGCATATGAACAAGTATACAAAGAAATTCTTGACCTGATGGAGAGGAGCGCCTAGGGTTGGACCAGGGGCAATGATTGTTCATTTCTCGTTTGATTGATGCAGATTCTTTTAGTTAAAAAGAAAAAAAGAGAGGGAAAAGGCTCATTAAACTCTGTGCTTGGTTAGGATTGACATTACTGTGGCAAAGTGACAAAAACAAGCCAATCCAATGATCTGGAAAGCACACAGGATTTAGGTTAAATAAGTTAAAGTCGTTCATCATATGGGGCATGGCCCTTGGTCCCTGAGTATTCTAGCTGTCTCACTCCTGTGGGCTTCCAGAAATAAGCAATTTCCATGGACGTTTGCCATGCATAGGTCCCACTTAGGTTCCCAGCTGCAAACACCTGGACAGCAGCTCAGCTCCCTCCTGGACACTGGTGCTCCATAAAAGCAGGTGCACTTGGATGGGAATGTGGTGAGTCAAGTGATGAATCCTGCTGAGATAGATTTATCCACCTTCCGGTGACTCTTCCATGCCAAGAACCCCAACATCCTGACATTCTTTGCTTTTCTTTACAGTTGGAAGGAGCTAGAACCAATGTGACAGGTGACAATGAAAAGGCCTCATGGTTTTTCCCCATGAGAACTGCCCATTTTGCTTATGTAGGGCGCATCTTTCTCAAATTCATGTTGATATGGGTAACAGCCTTGCTCACACAAAAAAGAGTTTTCAATAAGTTCTAATTGGGAAACACCATTTTCCACCATTTTAAACAATATTCCCAAGGCGTACCCATCTTTTAAGAAGTCACAGAAAGTGCTTTTGTTTTCCTTATATGGGACAGAGAAGAGTCTGGTGGAAGCCAGAAATGAATTTAACTCTGTTTTCAGCTTCTGGATTATACTTCTTAATAATGTATTGATTAGGGGAGGAGTTGTGAATTTGCCTGTTTGTGTAACTGCCTTCTTAAAATATGCCTAGGAGTATGCAGGGCAAAGGATAAGATGCTCTTTCCACAAAGATGTACAAATAGTAATAATAATAGTAATACTAGTAACAATTATAGTGATAATTGTAGTAATAGTAAAAATAATGTAAGAGAGGATCTGCTTGGCTCTTTGTGGCTGCACTGCCTTTAACCTCTGGAGGAGTATGGGGGTATTCAGTATAGATGTCTTGCCATGTGCAGGCGAGGGAGAGCTGCTTGTCCAACACTGCCCCTGCTCAGGGGTGGCCCTCAGTGGCTTGTAACACTGAAAGAAAACTAATACTAGGCAGAAGCTCTTCCCTGTGAGGGTGCTGAGGCGCTGGCACAGGGTGCCCAGAGAAGCTGTGGCTGCCCCATCCTTGGCAATGTTCAAGGCCAGGTTGGATGGGGCTTGGAGCAACCTGCTCTAGTGGAAAGTGTCCCTGCCCACGGCAGAGGGTTGGAACTGAGAGCATTTAGCTACCTTACTTAGCATATTTGTAATGACAACTTTTTCTTTGTGATTAGTTATTTATGGCAGGGCTGTGCCCTGGAGCAGCATTGTTACAGGACTGTGTTGTCGCGCCATGGCTATCAATGCAAATGCAAGAAGACTTCTCTATCTCTGTAAATAAACACCCAAAGCTTGGCAAGATGTTTCCCAACAGACTTCTGAAAAGCTTGCAAGAAGTTATTTACTTCTGAAGATTTCTAATAACTGCAGGGTTTAGTACCTTCTCTTTCTGTTCAGGTTGTCATGTTTGTGCCACTTCGGTAATGATGTGATGCAGTGTTTGTATTGCATTACCTTCATTCATTGGCACCTCCTATGACTGCTTTTTCATGAAGTTCTCTCTAAGTCAGGTTCTAGAAGTGCTGTGGTATGTGCTTCCTGTCTCACGTTAAGGGATCAGTAGAGGCTGAAACAGAGCATTCTGGAATCAAGCAGAACAATAAACAAGGTGCTTATAGGATAAATATTATGATGTTCTGTCATGTGGGATTGCTATGATCAATAAACAGATTGTGTTGATCTTGCTGGGACTGGAGTCCTTTCATGTCTCAAGTCTGTTAGGCAAGTCAGAAGTCATCAGACAGGTCGAGGGTGAGGGCACACATCCAAGGCCAGGCTGGGACATCGGCCCATGATGTCAGGGTCCAGATCAACTGAATCTCTTGACCTTAGACTTCACAACACAGCATGAGGCCTTCATCACCCTGGTAAATGTATTTATGCCACAGCACTATCCCATTTTATATGTCCCTGCATGAGCTAACCAGCCTCAGTCCTGCACCTACATGTGTGAAGGATGCTGGTCATTCAGTGTCCTGGTTTCAGTCCTGGTTTGAGAGTTAATTCTCTCCCTAGTAGCTGGTGCAGTGCTGTGATTTGCTTTAGTCTGAGAACAATGCTGGTAACACACCAATGTTCTAGTTGTTACTCTAAATGAAGGACTTTTCTGTCTTATGCTCTGTCAGTGATGAGAGGCACAAGGAGCTGAGAGGAAGCAGAGACAGGACACCTGACCTGAACTGGCCAAAGCATATTCCATACCACAGCATGTCGTGACTTCTGTCACTCTGCTTTGCTATGGTGAGACCTCTCCTGAAGTCCTGCATCCAGCTCTGGAGTCCTCAGCACAGGAAAGGCATGGACCTGTTGGAGAGGGTCCAGAGAAGGGGCACAGAAATGTTCAGAGGGCTGGAGCACCTCTGCTGTGAGGAAAGGCTGAGAGAGCTGGGCTTGTTTAGCCTGGAGAAGACTCCAGGGAGACGTTATTGTGGCTTTTCAATACTTAAAAGAGGCTCATTCAGATGGGAAAGATGAGATGTTTTATCAGGGCCTGTTGCAAGAGAATGAGGGTGATGGTTTTAAGCTAAAAGGGGGGAGATTCAGGATGGATATGAGGAAAATATTCTTTACGATGAGGGTGGTAAAACACCAGCACAGGTTGTCCAGAAGCTGGTGGGTGTTCCATTCCTGGAGGTATTCAAGGCCAGGCTGGATGTGGTTCTGGGCAACCTGATCTAGTGGAAGGTCACTGTCTGGGGACTGGCTGGGCATTGGTCAGCTGGTGTTGAACAGTTGTAGTGTGAATCATTTGGGTTTTTTTGGGGGAAGGAGGTTATTCCTTTTCTCCCTCTCTTTTTTCATGTTATGGTATGTTATGTTATGCTATGTTGCTATGTTGCTGTTAGGGTACTGTTGTATTCTATTATTATATTTTAGTTTTATTTCACTTGCTAAGCAGTTCTTATCTCAGCCCATGGGATTTATCTTATTCTTCTCCCCATGCTACACTGGGGCTATGGAAGGGTACCTTGAGCAAGCAGTTGCATGGTACTTAGCTGCTGGCTGGGCTTAAGCCACAGAATTCGGCCACTTTCTTACTGTCCTTCCAGATGTGCTAATGCAAAGCCATTCTTGCTTGCTTGTGGCACACAAGGCTAAAAGGACTTGAAACCATAACAAATCCTGTTCAAAATACAGTAGTTGCACCATGTTGGCTGACCTATGATTTTCTACCATCATCAAGGCCAATACAACAAAAGGCAGCACACACAGAACTATGAAGCTCCAGTCTGTGGCCACACTGAAGAGGTGGTGAGCACATCTACTACCATGTCCTTGCTGCTTGAGGGCTGTGCTTTGGTGTCTGCTTTAAGCAACATACTGGCCTACACTGTTACTTAGAATCTCACTTGCACCAGGATTAATGTGGGATAAGGTTTAATCGACTTACACCAGCGTGTACTCCCTTTACATGTTTTTTTTGATCCTTAGAAGCAAGCATGACAACAGTTTCCAGCAGTGACCAGCATCGTTGTTTCATTCAGTTGAGGACATGTTGCTTTCGTACTCCAGAACCCATAGCAATTTCTGTGTTCTTCCCCATGTTATTTCCAAATCTGCTTTTCAGACTGCTTGGAAGAGAAACCCAGTAGCTGGGTTTTGAGGCTTGTATTTTTGTATAATGGTACCTACCTCCTGTACTCTTCACAAGCCTGTGTTAGTCTTCATTCCTGACCCTGGACTATGTTGTATGGGACATACTACTGCTCCCTGAAGGTCTCAAATATATACAAATAAATATACTCTCAAATAGATTTATAAATATAGTCTCAAATTATATATATATAATAAAGTAACCCCAAGAGCACTATGATGCCAAATTTCATGTTTATTTATTGAGCAAGTTTGCTGAAGTGGGCCCAAGGCATGAACAAAACCAACTCTTTCAGCTTTAGCAGACTCTTCAAAGCCAATGGTACAATGAAGAAAGATCAGTGAAGAAGTACAAGAAGTTCAGGGTTGTTCTGGGGTCTTCTGAACAAAGAAACAGGGGAAGAGTAAGACGAGACAAAGCACTGGTGATCACATCTCAGCTATTTCACAACTGACATCGAGGGACATTTATGCTTTGCTAATTCAGTTTCATTACTGTGAATGAACATTGCATAAACAATCCTAGCAAGGTGTTGTGAAAAGAATACAGTTTCATCAAGCTTCACTGTGCAAGGATACCATGAGTAAAATCCTTACTACCTGTGCAACCAGAGGTGCTGGAGATATCCCAGCCCAGCTGGGAGGCTTTAAACTAGGAAAGGTACAACCAGATTAGGACTGTTTCTCATTAGGTTCTTTAACTCAAGCAAGGTTCTCCAAGGTTACTGCAAGGGAAACCTGCTAATCCTACAGGAATTACACAAGATTTGATGTTCCTCATTGCTAAAATCAGAATTATAGTCTCTTTCCCAGTTCAGATGACAGCTAGTTAAACATCTCCCTGCTTGTGACTGGCTTACCCTTGTGCTTGGCAAGAGACAATGCATAGAAGGTAATAACCAGCATCCTGGGCATACAGTCAGGAGACTTGTGCATGCATGAGAACACTGGGAGAAACACCAGAGCAGGAGTTAGAGTAATGGTATGCATTGATAGCCAAGCACATGATTAACACCAATCATACTGAGGAACGTATTGCTTGCACTGTGATATGCCACAGAGAAGGTGACTCATCAGCAGAAGACCTGCATCTGTTAACAGGACAGCAGTGGGGATACAGCTGTCCCTGTATGCTGTAGACTCCCTGTAGCTGACCTTCCATGGACTGTTTCTCTTGTTGTTATCCCAACAGCAGGATGTGTTATAGTCCTATGATAACAGAAAAGTAAAACAGCCAGCAGCAACATCGCCTTATATTTATGAAGCAGGAGCAATATGTCATGTCATAGTAACTTCTGACTCCTACAGCACCTTAAAGGCCAAGAAAGACTTCAAGCAGAACCCAGAAAGCTTATGGAGAACTCAGTAGCTAGCAGTCCTTGCCTTCCATATCAGACTCAGGTGACTTTGGACAGGCCACTCGGTACACACATCCTGGCCCCTCTGAAAGTGTGTGTATGAAAGTGGTGATTGGTAGGGTCTACTTGGTTAGAAAGCTAAGTAAAATACCTTTCTGTTTCTAACCAGTCTTGGGTTTCCTTACATTGGTTCCCACCACAATACCGTAAAAACATCCCATGAATGTGGTTCATTTTAAGATGCCCATGTTAGTCTATCTAATTTTGTGCATCTTACCATGTATTATGGCATCCTGGCCTGTAGATTATACAAGTGACTATATACAATTCTGTTAAGTGCACAATCACAGCAGTATCATGATGGTATTGCTCTTCCCACCTATACTGTGCGTCGAAACATCCAACTTGGGTCTCCTAACTTCAAATAACTCAAAGGTCTTCATTTCTTCCTTTGACTAAGCTCCACAAGAGTTTCCTAGTAAAAAGTAACTGCTCTTCACTCCAGCTTCTTTCCTTCCTACCACCTTTATGATAGGTCCTGGTATGAAATCACACATGAGCCTCAGCACTGATACTCTGTGCTGATAGCCTCATCCCATGGCCTAAGGATGCTGGAGAAATCTCTGCTGCCTTGTTTCTAATGCTAGTACTTAGTACCTCCATTTGCTAACTAGTACTCCGTGGAAGTAGAAGACAGATGACAACGGATGAAGTAGCTGACCATACAAGTAAAAGGTGAAGCCTGTCTTGATGCTAGACTAGCAGTACACAAGCTGGGTAAGGGTTTCTCCCTCCATAGGGTACTTTCTAACTTCTGCTGGGATGCACAGTGGAATTGCTCTCTACACAACCTGTAAAGTCCATCTTATGCAGAGGGATTTTTGCACTCATGGGAAGGGGAGAACATTTGCAATAGTCTAAAGTAGGCACAAGGACAGAAGGTAATGAAACGGGGAAGGCTCAGGCCACATCTGCTGTCAGGAAGATAGCACCCACACGCAGCATCCCTTTGCGTCACCAGTTGTGGCATTGAGTAACACATGCTTGGTCTGGGCTGTGTTCCACAGCTTGCACACTGCTCACAGACTATGGCTGGTATGAATGTTAGAAGTCAGCCTGATCCATAACCAGGAAAGGTATACTCAACCAAAGCACCTGTTAGCCAACCAAAGGCTGGCTACCAAGCAGCTGCAGAAAGGCGTAGGTTGTAAGGCTGGAGGTGGAGAATGAGAACCTGTGCTCTGTGAAACACCTGCCACTTCACCCAAATGGAATCATTGCACAGGCTCTGCTGTTCAGCAGCAAGAGGCTACGCCTGGTACCTGTCCAGAGAATGTTGCAGAGGTTTTGCCAGTTGTCAGTTGTGAACACACTACCACTTGGCCATAAGGGCTATGGGACATTGCCTGGGCCACTGCCACTTCTGAAGAGTGGTGCACCAAATGCCTTCCATGCAGGAAACCAGTGAAGCCTGACCTGTCCTTGCTGTGCTGTCCTTGTTTCGCCTGGGATGGAGTTAATCCTCTCCCTAGTAGCTGGTACGGTGCTGTATTTTGGCTTTAGTCTGAGAATAATGCTGATACCCTAATGCCATTGAGCCACTGAGGGGCAGAACCCATTTGTATTTCTGGACTGACAGGAGGGTCTCAACAGCACTTGTACTGCATGGTACTTAGTTGCCAGCTGGGTTTAAGCAACGACATGTGTCTACTGAGAGGTTGACATATCCCGAGGCCTTGTGAAGCTGATAGAGTCCTTTCATTTCCCCAGGAGCTCTCATCATAGAAGAGGCATTCCCAAAGACTCCTTGGAGTTAGGAAATGAACTGTTAGAAAGACAACTTCCTGATATTTTTTTACTGTGGCTACCACAAGCTTAAGATGGAATTCCATGGCTGAAATTCCTTGCTGCCCCACTCCACTGCTGTTGGAAACATAATCCTTTGCAAGCACGAAAGTCATGACCACATGGACAAGCAGAGGAAGTTATCAAAGACATGACCAGCACACACATCACTTAATTGGAGGACACATGATGTGGTTCAGCATAGTGTCAGGGATCTGACACAATGTTCTGGCTTTAATACTGGTGATGATAGAGCCACCACCATTCACACCACCAGCCTGATCAGTGACGACGGTGGGCTCTGTCGGGTAATGTATTTTCCTTCCCGTAATTCAGGTTTGCATTGGAGCTATCCTGAGGGTGGAAGAGCACTAACTGCTCTTGTTCTTGGTAACTTGCCTCTTGGCGATACCATAGAGAGGGTTACTGGGAACATTTCAGAGGGCAGACACATCTCAGGGTGTGAGAGACCCATGAGGAAGAGGAAGAAGGGAGGTAGAGAGCAGGTGAGATGATTTGCAGCTCATGCTACTGGGTTGGAGTTGAACTCTAACCTTCAAGAGCCTGTCAAGGGATTAAAAACCATATCAAATATTAAGAGTGTGTATCAAAAATAGATCTCTGCTTGGGAAAAAAAGTCCCTAAGGTGATCAAAATGGTTTCTGGGGTGTCTTTTTTCAAGCATTGCTTACTTTATAAATAGCCTTCCTATGAGCCTCCACCAGTTTTAGTTTATACGATCCATCTGTTCACACTGGCTTCTGGGTGCAGAAGCTAAGTAATAGAGATACAGCAGAAGTACTGACATAGTCATAGCCCAGCCAACCTAAATGTGTTCTTTCTATAGCATAAACCTTTACTTTGAAATAATTCATTCATTCATTCATTCGCTTTGAATTAATTCCCCCTCTGTGACAATAGACCCGATGGTATTTTCTATCACTTCAGTTCTTGCATCATAAAGCTGTTTCTCTACTTTTTACCATTAAAAATATAAAAGTGGGTCTTGCCTAGTACCAGGTCTAGTCTGTACAGAGGAGTATGAAGAGCCTTGAATGGACTGTAATGGTAGTTGGAATTGGGAATCCATTCTGCTTCCAGCCCAGACTATGATATATGGTCTTCAGGTAGATAAAGAACCTAACCCATCATAACCAAGTGGAAACAGACATTCATAACAATGTCAAATAGCCACAGCACCAGCAATAGCAGTGGCAATAGCAATGTTTTACACAGGCGCAAGATGTGGCTGTTGCTTGCAATCCTGGTTTCGACACAAGCACCTGTGAACTCAGAAGATGCCATCAAGCAGAAAAAGGTCATAAATCCTGAGACTTTCATGAATGTTGTAAGTCAGAAGAACAGCTTGGGGATGTTGATCTGGGGGAGAGAGGGATGGAGGGGATGTATGCGGAGGAGGTTTGGCTCATCACATGTGCTGGTTTTCAATCTGACGTTGCCTCCATACTATCATTAGCAAGCCCTGCTTCTTGAAGGAGCCCTGTTCCTCCCAGCACTCTGAAGTGCAATTGCCACAGCTCAGTTAGAAGGTAAACCCAGCCTGGATTTGATCAGACACCTTCCGGGGGGTCTTAAGTTGCGCAAGGCTTCTCTCAGCTGCAGCAAGTAGCTTAGGGCCATGTCCAGGTGGGTTCTGCAACTCTGTGGAGGTGGTTTTCAATGGACCTGTGACATGGCCAATTAAACTGCTGAAATGAATCCCTTCTGCCAACTGTGTGATAAAGCAAGCACATGGTGATGCATAGGCAGGACCACAGCTGGATTTCACCAGGCTGAAACTTCCCAATCCTTGGAGTTTTCAGCATAAATAAAGCTTAGGCAAAGCCTCAGGAACCATGAGACAAATCCTACAAGGTTTGTCCTATTGCCCTTCCAGTCAGCCCAGCTCAGCAGGTTCAATATGCTCTGCTGTCTTATCTGCCCCACATATCAGCTCAGTGTGACATGTCAGCTCTCAGTAAATCCTTCTCATTTCCATCTTTGGGTTTGGAAAGATCTCAAATGCATTTCCTGCTGCCACTCACCCCCCTGCTGCTCACAGCCCACAGCTGAGCATCATATGGATAAGAGAAGCCTCAGAGGGTCCTTATCATTCTCTACAACTGCCTCACAGGAGGGTGGAGCCAGGAGGGGATTGGTCTCTGCTCCCAAGGAACAAGTGATAGGATGAAAGGAAACAGCCTCAAGCTGCATTAGGGGAGGTTCAGCTTCCTACTTGTGTTTTTCTTCCTCAGAGCCAAATCATCTGCCACAGAGGGTACCCCAGTGAGGAGTATGAAGTCCTGACTCGTGATGGCTATTACATCAGCCTTAACAGGATTCCCTATGGAAGAGCAAATCCTAGGAACACAGGTATGTCTCTAGTTCACAAGGAAGGCAGCAAAAAAAAGACCCAGCAGACTTAACATAGCAAGCATATGAAGGGATGAGCTTGAGCAGCCAGAGGAGCATTGATTGTGAAAGCAGTGCACAGTACTTCTCAGATTCACAGTCACACTTTATCAGCTGGCACAGGAGAGTGTGTTTGCACCAAGCAACTGCCTGTTGCATCCAGCAGAGACTTGAGCCTTAAAAAGGCCCAGAGGGTGTAGGCATATCTGGAGAGATATATCTTGATTTAATTCCTTCCCCTAAATCTGTGCCTCTGGGGTTTGAAAAGTCTCAAGAATGAGTCTGTACATTGGAGCTTTCACATGGCTGTTCTCAGTGTCCACCTAAGCTTGTGGGGATGAGTTTGTGGGGTCTGAGGGGTTTAGGAGGGATGCCTGCAGCTCTCCAGGCTGAGACAACAAGGACAACCACCATAGGGTAACTATGGCAAGGATTGCTTCACCAGGAGATGTTATTCAAATGTACACTGTGTGTCCTCTGGTGGTGTGAGAAAGAGGCTTTATTGGCCTGAATTTGGGGTGAATAAGCAGGGAAATTCCAGTTCAGTGCAATGTGCTGTTTCTTTCATATCCAGAGCCCAAGTCAGTTGTGTTTCTCCAGCACGGCTTATTCGGAGAAGGAAGCCACTGGGTGGAAAACCTATCCAACAACAGCCTTGGCTTCATACTTGCAGACTCTGGCTATGATGTCTGGCTGGGAAACAGCCGAGGGACGAGCTGGTCCCAGCGACACCAGCACCTTTCTGCTGACCAGGCTCAATTCTGGGATTTCAGGTGGGCTGCAGTGGATCACAACAGCACAGCCGGTTCCTCTGCCTGTCACTAACCTCTAGGCAGAGATGGGTGCCTCTGAGCAGGCAAGCTGGAGCACCTCATCTCCGGTACAGCCTCCCCCAGCATTCCCAGTGATGTGCCAGGGATTTGGAGGTACCTGTGCAGACCTGCCTGCTGACACCGTGCCAGCAGCTCCCTGCAGTTGTCTGGCCCTGCTGCATGCATGAGGACATCCATCCTGCAGAGATATCTGCCCTCTTTTGGGGCATCTGTGGGGACGTCCCTTGCCAAATCCCCCAACAAGAGGTCCAGGAGCATCATTGCCACTGACTCTTCTCTGAGATGTTGCCCACAGAAACCTTGTTACCAATAATGGCTTTTTAGACTGCTACTGCCTCTCCAGAACTGATCTTCAGAGCAGCCCTGGGATTCCCAGGCTCATAAACATGCTTCCAGTAAGAAAAACCTGATAGAGTAGGCCTGTGCTTCACCTTATCACTCTAAAAAGGACATGGACAGTAACCGGTACTCCATTCACTGCTGAGAAAGAGCATCTCTAGGAGCAGAGCTGGTGCTGTAACCCTGACAAGAGCCAGCTCTGGGGCTGCAGGCCTGGATGCACAGCTAGCCAGGCTCTGCACAGCTTCTTTGCTGCTAACCATGTCTATAGGAGGACTAAGCCCTTTCAGGGAAGGATGAGGCCATAGCAGGAGGGATACTTTCAGTCCCTGGGCAGTTTCATCCAGCACAGGGCTCTCCTACCTCATAGGAATTTTCTCCTGGTAAATAAGCCCTTCAGTGTAGAAGTAACGCAAGACAGCCAAAATTCACAGGGAACTTTGCTCTCCTGGTGTTACCTTATAACCAGTGTACTACTCCTGTGTTGCAGCTTCCATGAGATGGCAATATACGATCTCCCAGCTATGATCAACTTCATCCTGCGGAAGACTGGGCAGAAGCAGATCTACTACATTGGCTACTCCCAGGGCTGCACGATCGGTGTGTTAGAACTACCTGGACCACCTTGAAAATACTCATGTTCGTAAGCAGGAAGCAGAGAGGTCCAATCTTTGAGGGCTGATAAGCAGGCAGACTAGGTAGAAGGTCTCTTGCAGTGAGGTACACAAGCAGTGCTTTTCATATAAGGCATCTAGGAGGACCAGCTTGCTCCTAGGGCAGTCAGAAAGCTCCCAATGATCTCAATGAGTTCCTTGCTGCAATAATAATTCAACCTAGAAAACAAACTGCAACATCCTGCATCAAAACCAAAGGTGTTTTGCATGGATGTCACAGCTCCTACTTTCCAATGATATGCATTGTGCTTCTCTTCACCTGGGCCATCATGATGATGATGACAGCCTTTAGCAGGGGTTGACGGAAGATGACAGCGCTGTTCCCTTCACCTGGTGAATGGGGCTTCCCACCAGTAGTAATCATTGAAGTGCCTCATCAGCCACTTCTAACTATAGGGATAAAGGCTTTGTTGTCTCCTGGACCATCTCTAGCACTAACGCTAAGCAGAAAAGTGGGAAGAGATCCCAGGTTTCTAACTGGGTATAATGCCAGCTAAACAGGTCTGGGCAAGCAAACCCTCAGATTAAGCACCTGAAGACAGATGAACCCAGTCTTAGGCTGTTTTTCTGTTTCCTCAGCATTCATCGCCTTTTCATCCATGCCAGAACTGGCTCAGAAAATCAAACTGTTTTTTGCCCTGGCTCCAGTAGTGGTAATCAAACACGCCAGAAGTCCCATCATCAAACTGTCCTTCCTTCCAGACAGGAAATTCAAGATGTTCCAGGTAGGGGGTTGCTCCATGCTTTCCTCTCCCAAACACAGCGGTGCTAGAAAAGGGATCGTGCCCAGACACAGTCCCCGGGGCTATCTGGCACAGCAGGAGACACTTAATTCCTGCTGATTTATAGGCACAGACAGGATTCATCAGGCACAGATGCACCCTGCACTGTCACCTCTTTGAGTGCACGCCTGCCTTCCATCTGCAGGATCTCAAGGTGTTGAAGCTGGTCTTTCTGAGGGGGCTCTTGTTGAATTCATGGACAGCCCACCTGGGAAAGAGCAGCTTCACTGTGCTGATGTTAACAACAAACGAACCCAGCACTTGGGGGGAAGAAGAGAGTCCCAAGCAGTTTCCCTGGTGCACATTCAGCCAGCATCACCTCTGTACTGAGCTGTGCACACCTCAGCAGGGCAGGGGGCAAAGGAGAAGTGGTTTGACCCATGTGAGTGCCACACAACCCTTCCTCACCTAGCTCAGGGGACAGTGGCTGGTGGCACATCCCGGGGGCACTGTGAGGACCAGGCTCAAGGAAGGGAAGTGCCAGCCACCCACCTTGCCCTTTTCTCCCACAGCTCCTGTTCGGCAGAAAGGATGCCTCGCTGCGGATAAGGAAGCTGTGGAGGTTTCTCCCTCAGCTCTGCAGGAACCCACTGCTGCACAAGCCTTGTGCCAGCCTCCTCTTCCTGCTGGGTGGCTGCAATGAGAAGAACATCAACATGGTGAGTGCAACTGCTCTGCATAGGGATAAGAGAGCTGGAGCCCTGGGCTGCTCTGCTTGGGAGCACCCATTAGCACCTATTGCCACCGAGAGCAGCTGTACACCCCATCAGCACCTCTGGGGCAGCTCCTGCTCCTACTCACTCTGCTGAAGTGGCATCTGGGTGACCACAAGTAGTCACTAAGGTCTTGAGCACAGTCCTGGAGCCCAGAGGAGGTAGCTCCAGGAGCTAGAGGGAACCTCATCCTTCACCATTCTCCTGGAGCTATCTGACAGCAATGGGGTTTTAATGAAGATTATATTCCTGGCCCAACTCTCTAGGCAGCTTAACTCAGCAGTGCCTGTTTTGGGAAATGCATCATCTGGCAACTGCCGTCCTTGCTCCTATCCATTGGAAAACAATCATAGAATCACAGAATCGACCAGCTTGAAAATTACCTTTAAGCCCATCCAGTCCAACCATTCCCCAGCACTGCCAAGGCCACCACTGACCCATGGCACTGAGGCCTCATGTCCACAGTGTGTGAACACTTGCAGGGATGGTATCTCCAGCCCTGCCCTGGGCAGCCTGTTCCAATGCCTGAGCACCCACTGGGGAAGGAATTGGTCCTCATCTCCATCTGAACCTCCCCTGGTGCTGCTTGAGGCCGTTTCCTCTTGTCCCATCCCTTGCTCCTCAGAAGCAGAGCTCAACCCACTCCTGGCTCCATCCTCCTCTCGGGCAGTTGTAGGGAGCAATAAGGACAGCCCTGAGCATTCTCTTCTCCAGACTGAACCCCCCAGGTCCCTCAGTCGTTCCTCACCAGTCTTGTGCTCTATGATAGTCTGAATGTGTTTCCTTGCAGACGCGGCTGGATGTGTACGCATCCCACTATCCGGATAAGACATCTGTCAAAACCGTGATACACTGGGCCCAGGTAGGTTCCTAGCATAGAAGCAACCCTTACAGTACCTGGAGCTGATGTCTCTATACCCTCAGCCCAGATTGTGCAAGAAAGTAAAGGTGATCAGGTTGTTGAAGGAAAACTTGCCAGCGTGAAGTCCTCCAGCAGCACCCTGCACATGAGCCAGTGATGAGCAGGTCTGCAGAGGTACCAGCATCACACTGCAGCAGCTGAAGTGCCACATGCGATGCCTTAGTGTGCCAGCCCATAGCTAGGGACAGCAGTTGAGGTGGAGTTCAAATCATCACCCTGTTAAAAGAGGCAGAAAGTCTAGCTTGGGAGGGATGCCACCTCCATGCATCACAACCTTCTCTCGTGATGCGATCCCTTTAGGAGGCTGGGAGATGCAGTACCTGCACAAAAGTGCTCCCTGGCCTCCCATCGCAGACCTACCTTCTCCTTGCAGGTGGTGAAATCAGGAGAATTCAAAGCCTTTGACTATGGCTGTGAAAACCCAGCCGTGTACCACCAGGTAGGAGGCTGCACCAGCAGCGCTGGTGGCCAGAGGTGTCAGGGCTCTGCGGTGTGGGGACACATTGGTCTGCAAGGGTTGACCACAGCAGCAGTTCCTCAAAGCCCCTCTGTGTCCCACCAGGAGACACCTCCCTTGTACCACGTGGAGGAGATGCCCGTGCCCACTGCCGTGTGGTCAGGAGGAAAGGACTGGGTAGCTGACTGGAGAGACATCCGCCTGCTACTGCCCCGCATTGCCCGCCTTGTCACCTATGGCCACATCCCTGACTGGAACCACTGGGACTTCATCTGGGGACTGGATGCCCCCAAACGCCTCTACAGCAACATCCTGGAGATGATGGAGGGGTCTCAGTAGAGTGGTGGATCCCCAGGGAGATGCCAGTGGCCTGGCCCCTCTCTATCTGCTGGGACACCCCCTGCTCTTCCCTCCTTACTGCTGGCTTGACACCCTTGTGGTGATGGTGCTTCTCACATAGCCCCTTGGTCATCAGGGTTTGTCCTCCTTGCTTGGGAGCTCCCCATGAACCAGTGACACTGTGCAGGCAGAGCAGCACCAGGGCAGGCAGGAGCCACCAGTCAGGCAGCCCTGATGGAAGGGTGATGCTGGAGCCACATCCTGGGCTGTGCAAGTGGGATGTGGAGACCCTGCTGTGACCCCAGTGGGTTGGAGATGAGAGCATCCAACCCACAAGGAGATGGGAAGGAGCTGGGGTTGCTGGGTCTGGCCATGGGGAGATGGGGGTGTCTGAGTCCAGCCCCCAGCCACAGCACATGGAGAGGATGGATAGATGCATGGCCATGGTTCCCCTATAAAGGCACCACCAGGCTGGTGTCCTGCTGCAGTGCGCATCCCTTTCCATGTGGTCCCACCTCGCTGCTTGCTGGAAAACTGGAGGTGGGGAAAATACCTTCTAAATAAAGAATCATCAGGATTGAGGGACCTCTGAAGATCATCCAGTCCAACCCCAGGCCAAGGCAGGGCCACAAGGAACAGGTCACACAGGAATGTGTCCACAAAGGGAGATTCACAACCTCCCTGGGCAGCCTGTTCCACTGCTCTGCCGCTATCGGTGGAAAGAAGTTCTTCCTTCTATTGTGATGGAAGTTGTGTTTTAGTTTATGGCCACTGCTTCTCGTCCTGTTGCTGAGCACCACTGACAAGAGTCCAGCACCATCCTCCTTTGAGATACTGCTCTGCACTGGTGTGAACCCCTGCTCTTCTCCAGACTGAGCAGGCCCAGCGCCCGCTATCTCTCCTCACAAGTGATGCCCCAGATCATCTCTGTGGCCTCTTGTCTGTCTTGTACTGAGGAGCCCACAACTGAACACAGTGCTCCAGATGTGGCCTCACCAGAGTCAGCAAAGGGAGAAGATCCTGTCCCTCGATCTGTTGCAATACTCCTGCCTGTGCCCCCCAAAATACTCTTGTCCCTCCTGGTTTAAGAGGATGCCGCTGACTACACCACTGATCACAATCTTCTGAGCTCTGCCCTTCACAGAATCACAGTTATTTGGATTGGAAGGGACTTTAAAGCTCATCCATTTCCAACCCCTGCCACAGGCAGGGACACCTTCCATTAGAGCAGGTTGCTCCATGCTCCGTCCAACCTGGCCTTGAGCACTGCCAGGGATGGGGCAGCCACAGCTTCTCTGGGCACCCTGTGCCAGCGCCTCAG
>JASSUY010005202.1:4391-19623 GCA_032466535.1 Forpus xanthops
GGTGTCCCTGCCCCTGGCAGGGGGGTTGGAACTAGATGATCTTAAGGTCCTTTCCAACCCTAACTATTCTATGATTCGAATTAGTACATGTGCGATATTTCACAGACTTATAATTAGTACTGCATTGCATAAAATACACAAAAGGAAAAAATTGTATGGCATGCTCACCTAGCTATTTGAGCGCTTAACTGTAAAGCTAGAAACCAGGAAATTCAAATTCTTGAGGAGAACAGACATGACATAGATGTATTCAAAATTTAATTTTGATGATCAAAGAAGTTACAATATTCTTGTTTCAAAATCCAACTTTTTAATGACAGTATTTTGAAGCCTCTACTTTTTTACTTCTCAGTGTCACAAAATAACAAAAAACAAATAAACCTTCTCAAGACTAATCTTTCAGGGCATATTCTGACACTCTTGTGTGCAGCAGAAAGTAAGCTATCTGTACATCTTCCACTGAAATAAAGCAAATTTTGTTGAAATTGCTGTCAGTAGAATTTATACCACTTGAAAATTATTCTGATACAGCTAAATTTGTAAATGATTACCTCCTCCAGCACCCAAACAGCAGGCACGCAGCTACAGCAATATAAGTGCTAATCCCAGCACGATGTATTCCCAAATCTCCCAACATCAAATCATTCTAAAGGGTTTTCAATATACACATTAATTAGCTACAATGAAGCAGCAGAGTAATATCTAACAAAGACCAGGGCTTAAAATACCAGAAGTGACCTGTCGTACCCCTTCTCTCCCTCTCTGATATTGACGTACTCTTTTGAAGTGTGCTACAGATACAATTCAAGTGTAATTTAACAATAGATAGAAAGCTTTTAATGATTGTTTTTATTTATAGAAAGCTTTTAATGATTGTTTTTATTTATAGAAAGCTTTTAAGCATTGGTTTGATTATCTGGTAAACACACTGAACATTTTAAAATATGCATATTCAACAATATCTACAAAAATACTAGTTCCATATTAGCACTTCAAACCACTCCTGTCATACAGTATCTGTCTATAAATATACATATGCACTTGTAATGCTGAGTAAGAAGATGACACCTTTTTGTTACTGAACATGTGACATTACATTTTAATTACATACTCAGTTTCTCATTTCTTAAAACAAACAGTGCATGTGCACGGGAAAGGAGTTATACACATTTTACTCAAAAAATTAAATGTCTCTAAAATTAATTGCACAAAATTAAAATTATACAAGCAATCAGTGTCTGCAAAATACAATTTGCAGAGAGAAAAACAACACAGGAGAATAAACTTAATTACCTAATATCTATCTGCTACTTTTGTGAAACGGAGCTGCCACAGTTGTATATTTCAGATTTAACTAAGAAATGAAAAACCCTAATTAATTAAATTAAGGTCCTGATCCTGACTGGAGGTGGAAGTCAATGAGACTACCCATGTGAACCTCATTGCTGGAGTGGGATTGAACACTCCCTTTTGCTGTCTATCAAGGATGGAGCACATCTTGTAATCCCACCACTTCATTAGCACTTTTCCAGCACATTATCTTTGCCCTAATCCTTTTGTCACTTTAGGGATTCAGGGTCATTAGAGCACTTGAAGGGTCGATGTTATTGTGTGGAGGTGTGAATTGATCACTAAGATGACAACTGGTGGCAAGTGTACTTTATTAGTCTGCTACTTTGCCTCTTAATTGCTACTGATTAGCTTGTCTGTTAGAAAAGAAATTTGGACTCCTTTTGCCATTGCCAAAGATTACACTGCTTTCTAATAGGCCCATCTAACGACTTTTCCTCCTGCCCCTCACAATGGACCCATTTAGATATAGCATATTCACCAACTCAATGGAAATATTTATGCAAGTAAAATCAACAAGGTAGGCCTTTTAACCCTCCCATTATATTTTCTTTATCTGTCTTTTGATTGTTAGGAGAATTTCTGTTAAAAAAATCAAGTATTTCTGATTGTTTCTTTTCCTTCTAAAAGGCACGAATAGGATTTTTTGGTGTTGGTTTTTTTTTTTTTTAAATCCCATTTCAGACAAGGCTGTGCTCACCATTTGAATGGGTTTCCTAGAGGATATGCTGCCTCTCCAAATATATTGCATTTAGACTACGCACTAAGACAAACCAATAAAAAAGATGAAACTTATGCGCCTTGCTAAAGTTCACATGCTTCAAGTCCTAACTGCTGCTGACCACAAGAATTGAACACTGGGTCATACAGGGCAAATCTGCCAGCAGCAGAATAGTACACTTAGTGTTTAGTTTTAAAGAACTCCCTGCTTAAACAGGGCAGACAAAAAAAAAAACCAAAAAAAAAAAAACAAAAAAAAAAAAAACACAAACCCCAAAACTTTTCAAACTGAATACCTAGGACAGTAGAAAACTCAGCACAGCATAAATGTACTGTCATACTTGCTCAACAACAATCTCTGTATTGCTGGTTGTTTTATTTCATACCAGATTGAACATATATATAAGGGATCATGCTTAGCAGCAAGATACTATGAATGCAGACCTCTGCTAGCTGCCTGTTCACTTTTATCAACGTTGATCCAAAAATAACAAGTACAGCAAAAAGATAACTCTCAGATCTCCTATTCCTTTTCCAAAACCCACATAAAAATCATTTTCTGGATTATACTTCATTCCAAAACCATTGCTAAATCTAAATCAGGAAAAAAATAAGAAATTTAACAAATGCCTAGTCTTGAATTGTTCACTGGAGGCATACATTATAATCCAGCTGCTCAGGATGAATATTTGACTTTCCTGAGTCATCTGAAGTGTTCAGGGTTATTTCCAGGATCAGTGTTTCATATCCTAATTTTCAAGGATGAAACACTTCCCATGAAGAAAAGCTGCTGCATAAGATTCAGTGATTGGTCCTTTGAATTTAACTGTGGTCAAAAGAAAACTTCAAGCATCTTGTGCAATCCCTCCCTTCCTCTTTTAACCATGCCTACATAGAACATCTGCAAAGACATTTTGTTTGCTTATTAAAAAAAAGCTTGAAGAGGATGGGAACCTTTAATTACTATTTTATTTGATTTCACTAGAGAAAAATAGCAAATACCTATGATATTAGTTGTCCAAGAGTATGACTGCTTTTTTATAGATAGTTGTACATGCATAGTCCTGCTCAAGAAAAGCTAAGGTTCTTTCACTTTACTTCTACAGCTTAATACAAAGCACATCTGTTCCTGTCTAAAGTGTTGTTCGGTCTCCTGGTCCCACTGTCTTCTGAAAAATTATATCCTCCCCAGTATTTTGCTGGAAGTCTCCACAGACTCTATTTTACGCTGTATCTACTTTAACTTCACTGGTGTGGGTTTCAAAATATTTAATTTAACTAAGGCAAGGCCCATGTGTGGTCAATGTAATTTCAGTCTGGGTGACTCACCTCAGTTTTGATTAACTAGTACCTAAACAGCTTGGCTTACCTGAGACAAATTGGCTTGTGTGTAATACCCATACTGACTACAAAAGTTACTAGGTTGATGGGCAAGATAGTTGAGAGACAGAATGCATCTGGGAAGGAAATGAGAGCCGATGAGCACTATCGAGGTCACTTCTGAAACAAATGTCTATGCTTGCTTTACATGGCCTCCTCTAACAAAAGTAGCCTTAGGAAATAATCGTTATCTGGCAGTATTTCTGGAAACAATCATACTTAGACATTTGTGCTAAAAGAAGGTTACTGAGAAACAGATGACACTGTAAAGTCATTGAGACAAACTGGTGCAGTTAGATGTGGTCAAGATGTTTCCTTACCATTGTCATTCTTATGATTAAAAATTTGGTTCCCACACAATATAATTGCCTTCCTGTAATAGAAAACTAGTTAGAAGCTCTTCCTGGCAGGAGAATAGCTGACTAACCATATTCTACTCATTATGAATTAGGTAAATCATAAGGTCAGGTAGATTTTTGGTTTTAAAAAGATAAATATTTCAGGTACATGATCTTTGCTTGTCTGTGCAAGCTTTCCAGTGGTTTAAGATCTTTCTATTTAACATTAGAAAACATGGATTCTGCTGTTGGGCTGACCTTCAAGTTTCAGTACAAGTAAGCATCAGACAGCAATTTCTGTGGTCAAGCCACTACAAGGTATTGAGCTTTTCGTTTTAGGACTACTCACAGGTCAGAAAGGCATTGTCCTCTTGTGGAAGTTTCCACTCCACTGAAATCTAAGAAGTAAAGATCATCAAAATTAAAGGACTGGAAAATGCAAAAAAAAAAAAAAAAAAAAAACCCCAAAACCACAAAAACCACAAAAAAAACAAAAAAAAAAAAAAACCAAAAAAAAAAAAAAAACCCAAAAAAAAACACAACGCAAAATAGGCAGTAAATTTCCTGGAGGAAATGATCTAGTATCAAAAGGAACACTAGGACCTCTTGTCTTAAAGCTGGAAATAGTCATACTTTTCAGCTGAAGGAGGGCATGTTTTAAGCAGAGGGAGGGTACATATTCCTTTGCAGTGACTGAAAAGAGACTATTCAATAACAGATCCATCCTTGCAGGCAGAGCTGAATGGCTTTATCAGAGACTTTCTTTTCCAGCAGAACATCAGCAGATGATAAGGCACCAGAGTCAGCTGCAGGGTACCAGAGGCAGAGGCCATATCTGGTGATAGCAGTGATGAGTTCTAGACTTAGCATATCTGTACAAAATATCCCTGACCCTACCAATTTTCTCCTTCAATAATTCCAGGGTTTCTTCCCTCCCATAGCATTGGCTTCCTAGTCCTGCTTCCCAGCTGTTGCTCTGGCACATAACGCCTAGGCACAATGCTGTTACTATGCACCTCTCACAAACAGCCATAGTAAGCAAGTTAAAGAACGCTGGAGCAAATGAACACAAAGAAACTAAGGTTGTCTTTTCCTAAAAAATATGTTGATATTATACATTGGTGTTAGTGGGATTTCAGTTGAAGAGATAGCTGTTTAGATAGGCAAAGCTCAGGGAGTACTCATCAGATTGATAGCTTAGCTCAGAACTCTGGCATTTGGATTAAAGCAGTATAGAAATGAATCTTATATTTCACATCTAAAACACTTTCAAAGGGAATCTTTTCCACTGCCTGTAGTTTCTTAAATCATAGAAGAAAGATCTGCCATGGCAGAACTGTGTGAGAAATTACTGTCCAACTACTTCTCTTTTTTCACACATTATGAGTGAAGACATTAGTCCCTGACTCATTTTACATCCTGGCCTTATGTGCAACAACACTGTGTGCAGTAAACAGATGAAGCAACAAAAAGAACATTTGAAAATTAATTTCTTCTTTCTTTTGGACAATATCTAGAATATAAATGTGGCTTGTGGCAGCTCCAGCTGAAAGAAAGAGCTGCTTTCAGAGGGCTAGCATGACTGAAAATTTCGGATTTATATAGTCTGACTCCCATTTACTGCATGACCTTGGCAAAGTCACTTATTGTAACATTTTCAGAAATGGATGCTATTTCCTCAGGCTTTCATTCTACTTCTTATCTCCAGAGATCTAACTGTTTTGCATGTACAACCAGTGGCAAAAATAAATGTCTCAAGGGACTTTATGGAATCTCTGGATCTTGATCCTTTCAGAGCTTCAGAGCTGTTTGATATAACATATATATGGCATGATTTGTTAGTTTGCCCATGATTTGTTAGTTTGCCCCAGGATTTACCACACAAAACTTTGGGGTTTAGAGAAAGTCTATATGGACAACCACAGTTTTGCAAGCCCAGTTTCAGACAGCTACGTCATCCAGTTGAAATTAGATAAAGGAGATACAGTAGTTCTGAAATATCAGATTTTTTTACAAATTAATTTATTACCATGCACATGAAATGATGAATTCAACTACTGAAGGACACAAACCTGAGAAATGGGTGGTTTATCTCTCCCTTATTTCTCAGGTCTCAGACTGGAGTTTAGCTATTTTAGAATTGTTGAGGCAGAAGAAGTGAAGAGACAACCATTGAACAAGTTGAAGAACTTTACACTTGGAGGAAGTGAAGTAATATGCTTTTGATATAAAGTCCCAGCACCTTGCATTGATTATAAGAAATATCCTCTGAAACCCAGACATTCAGGTTGCATTAGTAATTGCAATCTCACCCTGCTGCAGTGTTAAATAAACAGTACATACTTTAGGACTGAAAGAATCAAGCCAGCAAGGAAAGACCACATCAGACTATAAATACAAACAGGCCAAAGTTCTGCTAATCCATTAAATTAGCTAGTGTAGGAGATTCAAATACACTGATTTACATCCTCTTTATCTTCACCAATCTCTTTCTTGCTACAATTCAGACTGAGGTAGGCTATCAAACATAACAATTGTCAGAAATCATATCCTGATGAATATTCAGGCAAGTCTAGCAGAGCAGTAGAAGCTGAAGTACTCTAATAGAGCCTGGAAAAACATCAGTCTCTGCTAGTGTTCATCCCACCATCCTTTAATATTGTCAAATTTTCATCTCAGGATAATTTCAGTGATGCCATCCTACAGTTCTCACTGATTTTTTCCATGTATGTGCTCCACATTTTTACTGTGCTCATAGGAAATGTAATTTCTCATTGCCATGAACTTTCATTTCTCCTTTCCTCCTTTCACTTGGAGGCACATGAAGCTTTCACTGGCTAACATGTCTTCTCCTTTCTGTTTTAAGAATACATGTAAACATGTCATCACTTAGATGCTTTACATAGTTCCTAATAGATACGCCATTAAGTCGATCATAAAACCAGTTTAGCTTATCTTAAAATTCTGGACATAAGAATTGTTCATAAAGATTGAAAATTTTAGCAAGTTCTGATGAATCTATTCTTTAGTTCTTTCAAACAGCTCTAACTACCAGCAGCAGGACAGCAGACAGCAGTATCTATTGCTCTTACCAACAAAGCAGAGACAGGGACAATAAGCAGAATAGAAAGTGCATGTGCTTGTTCCAGTAGTTAAACCAAAATGGAGAAAAAGTCTTTTGTACAGATGACCATAATACATGTTAGTAAAATAGTAACAAGTAACTGTGTCAGCCACTGCACTTGCACTGACTTCATTTTATGCTAGCAAAATGCAGCTGCATCATAGATATCCAATAAAAGTAATAAAAACAGAGAGGTGAATCGTGATGCAGGTATGAAATATACAAAAGTAGGGTAAACTATCATGAGATTAAAAAAAAAAAAAAGGCAACACCTGGAAAACAACAGAAACTTGCAAAACCAAGATCTGAGTATGATCAGATGAATTAGCTGTGGCATTCACTTCAGATTTCCTCAAAACATAATGAAAGATATCATTGTAAAAAAAAGGAAAAGATTTAAAAGGGACTTGGCTCCAATAGCTTTGTTAACTGCCACTTTCTAATACTTTGGAAACAAAGAAACTGCAGTTTCTCAAAGTAACTGAGCTGAATGGGAACACAAACTTTCTAACACCTCAGTAAATAACTTGAAAGACAGTATTACTTTAATATCTGTAAATCAAAGCACTTTAAGTTAACCCCACATTCATTAAAAAGCTTGCTGATTTTATGTTTTTGTTATCATTCTGATATAAGCCTGAGAACAAAAGTGCTTAACAATTCTGTTCAAATAGGATAAGGGCATTAATTCTTGTTTGGATGCAAAAGCAACATAAATCATCTGTTCCAATCTAACAATTTAAAGAGTGCACAGCACGTAATGTTAAATAAAGTATTAACGCTGAGTTAAGAACACCTATTAAGGGACTTTGAGAGTTCTGGCTCACATTACCTTATACCAGTTTTCAAATAACCTTATTCCATCTTTTTAATCCCATAATTATTCCACAACAGTATTGTCAGAAAACTCCACTGCTTCTAATAATTTACAGCTGTAAGACATAATGTGAACCACATCAGTTAAATTCTTATGTTTAATCATATAATCAGCCTGGCCCACATTAATGACTTATCTATTAAGTTTTAAGATATCTAACCTTGTAATTGCAAGATGACTAAATAAAGTGCATTTTATATAAATTTCTGTGTTTTTTGAAACAAACTGATAAAATACTGAAGACAAAAATCAAATGCTATGTGTGCATGCATATATGTGCATATATATGTATACATTCACGCTTATATTTAATACATACTTGTGATTTGCCTTCACTCAGTCATGGAGCAGAATGACTTCTTCCCAGTCACTTTCAAAATCAACTTCTGAGGCATTTCATCCAGGACCCCAGTTTTCTTTCTAAGATGTCTTCTCTTGGTCTATTCCCAATTCCAGTGGATGTACTAGATGCACTATTGTGCAGATATTAATAATAGACATTGTCACAAGAATTAATTTAGATCCTGAGATGATGACAGGAAAGTAAGAATTCCTTAGTGATGAGGCTGACCTGGTAGCAAAAAAGAATGGTGGGTGGTAATTTCATGAATTTACTTACACATTGGCTTGCACATCTGGTCAGACAGGCCATACCCATCACTAACTTGGAGCAGGAAAGAAACTGCCTCCTTAATTATCTTGTTCCAAGACATACTTCACAGCCTCCTTTAACAGAGTTACATCTCCCTGCGATCTCTTTGACTCAGATAGGTGGGATTGTGCATGTCTGGAGTATCGGTGGGGGATATGGCAAGTATACATATTTATGCAAATACATATCCATGGAGGAAGAGCTCTCCAATGTTAGGAATTACTGATGCTCAACCAGAAATTAAAGAAAACTTTGGATTTTTTTTTCCAATGGCAAGAAGTTCAGATGGTCTGAAGTCACTAATATGAAGCAAATCTAACAAAAATAGCTCTATGTTACTGTAGTTGTTAGAGAGAGGAACTAATGACTGTGAAAAAGTAGATCCCATACTGTGCCTAATTTTAGGCCCTTCAAGAATAACAGTATAAAATAGGAGTGACTTTCTAAAGACAATTTGCATAGGTCAAGGACTGGAGCTGTATTCAGGAGCTGGACTGGATGACCTCCTCAGGTCCCTTTCAGCCTGAATTATTCCATGAATCTATCAGCCTTTCTGGTATTTCTCTTCACTAGAAATTATTTGGAATATAACCAGAATAACATAAAGTGGAAAATGGTCTCAAAGATCATTCTGGTCTGTTTCATTTCAAACCCCTCCTTGCCAGATCTCCCACCTGACGCCACTACTTAAAGCTTTGAGCTACCTACCCTATTGAATTTAGTACATTTGTCATAGAAATTGATTAGAACAATTACCTGCATAAATAGATATAGCATATTTTTAAGTGCCATAAAAGTGACATGACTGCAGGTAAATCATATTAATTACAACCAGGAGTCAGATTTTCCAGTCTCTCTCCATACATCAAATTGCAGGGCCTTCTGTTGACTAATTTGCCACTTTTTGTAGAGAAATATAAGAAGATTTGCAGCAATGGCCAAGTTACAAGGAACCAGTGAGTGAACAGTGAAAACACTCACACATGACACTTCTAAGAAACACTGAATTTTGCATGATTTTTGTTACTTCTAACAAATATTAATGTGAGCACAATGTCAAGAGAATTCATAATTATGACTGGAACTGAGATTCATTCATGAAATAAGAATACTTTTGTGAAACAAATAAGCCTTACTTCAGGCAGAAGTTAAAGCAATTTATAAAACCTTGCCCAATCAGAGAAAATAAGTAAATGCATGACTTAGATAACCATTCTAATTGTATGATCTATTTAATTCTCTAAAGAACATTCCAAACAGAGAATCTGTGGGAAAATCAAATATGAATACTGTTTACATGACACATAATTGAAATTTTTTTTTCATTTGACATTTTAGACAAAAAAATCCATAAAAAAAAAAAGCCTGATTCTAGTAAAGTGCTTCATCATCAATTTAAAATAAAAGCTAAAATGTTTATAAAAAATAAATGGCAAAAACACAAAGTAATTTTTTTCCCCATTTTAGTACGTAGCTCAGCTTTTGAGCTGGGAAGTTTTTGAAAGCCTCTAGATATACTTTTAAATCACAGAATCATAGAATCAACTATGTTGTGAAAGACCTTTAAGACCCTGAAGTTCAACCTTTACCCTAGGACTTCCAAGTCTCGCACTAAACTGTGTCACTAAGGGCCTCATCTACTTGGGTTTTGAACATTTCCAGGCACTGTGATTCCACCACATCCTTGGGAAGAATACACAGAAATACACATAAAGAAATTGTTTTCATAGAAATTTTTCAACAACTGACTTCCCAGCCAGCTCTAATTTCCACAGAAATGTTTATGAACCTAAACCAATAAAATTTGCACTGAGAAAACTAATTATTGCTGAGAAAAAGAGGACTACATTTCCTGAAAATAATATGCAGCTATTATTTTTTATCTGCTGGAGCTTGTCTCAGGTTTGTTCATCAGGTTTATATGTGCATATATATATGTGTGTATATATATATATATATATATAAAGAATGAGTAAGACGTATACACACACACACACATGTACGTAGAGAAAAAAATGTTAATATCAGAAGTCCAGAATCTAAAATTAAATTATTGCAGGATGTAAGAAGCAGAATCTCTTTGGTAAATTCATGAGCCAGATAAAAAATACTTAGTGTGACAGTTTTGGCTCACTTTTTCTTTCTTCTTTTTAGCTTGTTTGATTTCTTACTAACACAATTATTTCCCAATTCACTATAATTATTTCGGACTTTGCAGTTTCTAAACAATGGTAATAAGACCTGAGATCTACAACAAACCATGACTGTACTGGCATGGGCCAACACGTTCTCTTGTAAAGGGTATTGTAAAGGTCTGGGAACATAAGGGTAGGTGTTTGGCACCTTCACTGCTTCAGCCAAAAATGATTGTTGTGAAATGTAGCTGAACTTCTACTTAGAAGTGTCCAAGGGAGAACATGCTTGTATTTCAGAACTGACACCTGGCTTGGGCAAGGAATCCAGACATTTGCCCCACCACTACTGTTTTTCAGTCCCTCTGAATGGCATCTTCCTCTAGATGTGACAATCTCAGGTGTGAGAAAATACATTTGGAAACGCCAGAGGAAGAAAAGGGAGGAAAAGAAACTAATAAAGCCCCCAAACACCACCATCCACACATTTTTGCATTCGTTCTGTCATTATCACTTAAGGAAACTTGTCTCTAAACACATGTTTCTGATTCATAACACTTTTAGACACTCAGTTTATATGCTAAGGCTGGAGGGGTGTCCAAGGATTGTAGTCTGGAAAATGGTGAAGATTCACTTGCTGTGCCACTAGATTAAGCTTGCAACCACGTTCGTGTTGGGCTCTCAGCTTCTGGATGAAGCCAGAGTAAGATGCCAACAACAGACAAGAGATAACTAAATGTTTTCCAGCCTCAGGAAAAATGTAGTTCAGATGGATACACTCTGAAATTTAGACCGCAGTTCAGATCTGTTCCTATTTTGTCTAGTCTCTGCCTGCGTGAGACCCATGAAGAATTCAGATTCTTACTTTTATTTCCCAAAACAGTGTCAATATCAAGTCAAACAATTTAAAATAAACATCACTGAATCTTAGTCTAAACTGGGAAAAAAAAAAAAAAAAAAAGCCAGCAAAGCTAGCAATAAAGCAGATGGCTGCAGTTACTTGGGCAGTGTAATATCACTGATACTTACTATACTAAGCACAAAGGTTATAGAGCTCCTCAGGCTTTCAGAATTTATTCATTAGACCCACCTGTTCCTTATATTTTTGTACTCCAAACCCCAGCCCTTAGAGGCAGGGACCTTCTTTCTTTATACCGACTTTCTGATCCTAATGCACTGCAGTCCTGCTTCTCAGCTGAATCCTATGTATTAGTTTGGGAGATCAAAACACTCATACACAGTGCAGTCAGAAGGAGGCAAAGACAGATGAGTTTCTCAGCCTCTACCAGTCTTGTTTTCTGCTGAGTAGCAACAGAGCACCAACATATTTGACTACAACACAGAGAAAACAATGCTGTAATTTGGTTCCCTTTAGCTTTATGTGTTTGAGAATAATGTTTAAAAAACTAGGGTAGGAGTGGAGGAGAAAGTTAAAGCTGGTTTTGCCAATTTTTTTTTTTTCCAAACATTTGCAGTTCTCCCCGTCAACAGACACATATGTGCTAGTTTTCCTCTCTGTCAAAATAACATCACACAATGTGTTCAGTTTGGGTCAGACGCTAGCACAAAAAGAGGAGGTGCTAGGGCCTTTCTAAGAGTTTGTTAATTTGGAAATTTATTCAGTATATTAAATCAGTTTTCCATTGGGAATGGTTTTATTCTCAGCGTTCCCTCACTGAACTGATTTGGAATCAATGCCTGATCTTTCTACTCTCTTGCAGCTTGCCTTCAGAGCCTTCTCCTTAAGGAAATTATGCATGGAAATTCCTTTTTATGAGCTTTTACTGAAACCACAAGTCTGTATCTGAAAAATATACTACTGCAAAATTTTGCCCAAAGCTTTGTCTTGGGTATATAAAGAAATTATAGGTGTGGACCAATTTTTGAATTAGCATGAAAACTGCTTTTATGTGCATATGAGAACGGCCTTTGAAACATCTTGCCAAAGGCTTTTTTGTCTTCTGGTTGTTATAAGAAAACACGGTTGCCCAAAAGAAAAAACCTGATCATGGTTCCACCTTAATTAGATTCACAATCGTGTCCTAATGCAATTTGTCCTAATCCATTTCTAAGGAAGACAACCATTTATGATCTGGAGAGATGTGTGGGAATAAATGTGGCTCTATGGAAATCCCCCAAGTCCTTTATGTACTATATTTTACCAGTTCATAAAAAAAAAAAAATTACATTTTAGAGAAGAAAGCATTATAAACACAATGTATATTCTAATACAGAACCCTTTACCCGGGTGTCCTACAATCAAACTCTGTTCAGTTTGCAACATCACAATGCATTTTATATCTCTGTGGCTGGTTTTAGAATAATGTTGTCATGCTTAATGCATTTTAGTACTAATCAAACATTTCAGCACATGGCTGAAAATGCTGCTATGCTTGCTTTTTTTTGGTAAAAGAATGCCTTGTACTTAATATGGCAGCAAATTGCCCTTGCTGCAAAACAGATAATTATTTGGTGCTCACAGAATAAACTAATCAATACTTGTGCAAGTAAATGTATATTCATCCATACACAACCCCCTATATAGTTATTTCATTAACATTACTCCAGAGAGTACCCAGACAATGAAGAGACAGTTCAGCCTGTTCAGGAATCCACTTAGATGCATCTACCCCATCCTGTGCATGTGCATGGCAGGAAGTGAAGGATGGAATGGGAAAGAGTAGAAGAAAACCCTTAAGAAAAGACAGCTTTCTACATATGACTTGTCCCATTGGAATTGTGTGAATAAAGTTAACCAAAAGTGTTTTGAGGAGTAGGGTCCTAAAATAATACAGTGGAGTTCCAAATGTAAAACAGTTGACATTTATTTGCGCTGAAATTCTTTTATGTGCTATTTCCCTCCATACACACACATTAAAATATTATAAATGTTATTGTTAGGAAAAAATTTGCTATAAACATTACTGACTATAATGAATGGCAAGACAGCAGTGTAAATAATCAAAGTCTTTCTAATTGCCCATTTGTAATTATTAGGAGATCACGTAACTCATGAAATCATAATTATCCAATGTTTATTTCATCATTTGTTTTTCACTTGAAAAGTTTGGGAGGGTATGTTTTGTTTTTGTATACTCACATCTGTGAATGATCATTTGTTCTTTAGCTAGTGAAAACTAAGGTCCTAATTCAAAGTTTATCATCTATCATACCCTTTTTATCAAGTGGTCGGTTTCAGGTACTGGAAAAGTTGCTGCTGAAGAAGAAACAATAGTTTTACATGCACCCCGTAAAGGGATTTCTTTTGTCTGTTTGCTGATGAAAAATAGAATTCCCTTGAAGTCAAAGTTTTGTTTTATGAAAGACTGCAAGACAGAAAAATTTGGCCCTGTTCCACACTGGGGGAAAACCTAAAGTAGCGAACTTGACTCTAAAGGAAGATTCCATTACTTGTTCAAATCATGTTACTCTTATATTTTTCAGCTACATTAAATAAGACAAATGGAAAGAAAATAAAGTGAAAGGTTGTCAAAAATTAAAAATCTGTTTGAATCCCAAGATATAAAAACAAAATTTCAATATTAATTTTTTTTTTTAATAAAGCAATATAATATCTGAAGGGGGTCTATAGGGATGCTGGGGAGGGTCTCTTCATGAAGGACTATAGTGAGAGAACAAGGGGTAACAGGTTCAAACTTAAACAGGGAAAGTTTAGATTGGATCTGAGGAAGAAGTTCCTTACTGTAAGGGTGGTGAGGTACTGGAATGGGTTGCCCAGGGAAGTTGTGAATGCTCCATCACTGGCGGTGCTCAAGGCCAGGTTGGACATAGCCTTGGGTGACATGGTTTAGTGTGAAGTGTCCCTGCCCCTGGCAGGGGGTTGGAACTAGATGATCTTAAGGTCTTTTCCAACCCTAACTATTCTATGATTCTATGATTGTAAAGCAATCCATTTTTTACAAATCTGCATATTTCAAAAGCAATGTTTTCTTGAAGTATTTCAAAGAAAAATAGAAAAATAAACATTTCTTTAGCAAAAAGCCAGAATGTTAGGTCTTTTCCTTAATATTTTAATTATTTGCTTTTAAACATGCAGAAGTACAACATCCCCACTTGTTCTAGAGATCCTCTATGTATTGCACTACATGAGTGAAAAACAGGTCTACCCCTTGAAATGTTCCAGTTACTATCAGAATTATTTTTGACTTAAAAAAAAAATTCATTCTTTAGCAGCAGCAGCAACAAGATATTTTTTGGGGAAAAGGGTGCATTATAAGAACAAATATTACTGACAGCTTTTAATAGGAAGGACTAAGAATAGATGCCGCCTGATGCAGAACCTGAAGTATTTCATGTAAACTGAGTGAAGTTTAGTTTCCAAGAAAGTACAAACTCTCCAACACATTTACAGTTGAACAGAAATGAGATGCAATAGATTTCAGTTCATCTCCAAAGTGAGGTCCTAATTAATGTATGTATGAACCAAACACTGCAGCAACCAAACCCTTCCGTTTTCAAGTTACCATGCATACATATATATACACAAAATGGAACTGGTTTTTTTTTTTGATTTTTGTGGTTATTATTTTGGTTTGTTGTGGGGTTTCATGTTTTTGCTGTATTGGACCTTGCTTTTATTTGAAAAGGCACTCTCCCCATGTATTTGGTTTCATAAGTTGTATGTTTCTTATGCACATA
>JASSUY010005203.1:0-27084 GCA_032466535.1 Forpus xanthops
TTATACCTTAGTTACTAAACTGTTCTTATCTCAACCTGTGGGAGTTGCATTCTTTTGATTCTCTTTCCCATTTCCCCAGGACTGGGGAAGAAAGAGGGGGGAGTGAGCAGAACTGTTTGAGGGGCCTCAAACCATGACAGGGGAGAAATGAGAGAGCGGCTGGGTGGCTGACTGAGCTTAAACCACAACACACCTATACCTCAGATGATGAACTCCTATTTTAGGGAATTGCATGAGACCTTCTGTTTGCACTATGTTGAAGTGCACTCCCACCAGAAGCAGTACATTCACAATCTGCGCACCAGACTTGCTTCACCTTTGCACTTCTCCATCATAACATTTTCAGACTTCACTGAAAAATAGTGGAAGTGCCAAACGTCAGTTTGGGTTTTATTTCTGTACTGTGCAATTCATTTCTGTGACTGTGTTTGGTTACCTAAGAAACAGTCACTGGGTAAAATTTGACTGATTATGCTGTCAGGTTGATTGTCAGTACTGTGGGTAGAGTTTCATGGGGTATATACACGTGTGGGATGAAAAAAAGAAAAAAGTACTTGACAATGTTAGCTCTTTTTACCAGTCTTATGGAAAAAAAGTGTATGAAAATTGGGAGAAATTACACTTTTAAGAAGTTTATTAGGAGCTGAATTACATTTTGAGGTTAATTTAGTTAAAGAAGGAAAAAGAGAATAGATCTTCAAGCAGAAAAGAAGGAAATTTTTAGAAAAGTAATCTGTATTGGAAAGTTAATAAGACAATAACTTGATAAACTGAAAGATTTTTATAAGCACTAAACTGATTTTTAAACAGCTCAATGCTTGCACTTGTCATTGCTTTACACAAAATACGGAAGCAGAACAGCCTTATTTAGCAGCATTTATGTCAGAATCTCTACATGTATGATTACTTCGACACTGGGAATATGTGCAATTTTACTTGCAGCCCATATTATTTAGGTTGAAAGAACTTGCTAAACAAAAAAAAAAAAAAAAAAACAAAACACACCCTTATCTAGCTAGTTGAGAGATGAACACCTTATAGTTAACCACATGCAGTATGGATTTTCTATGATCACTGCGTTCTGTCTCATGTGATGTAAGATGCAGCCACATCAAACAGAGCTAATTATGTAATGGTTGGTGGTAATGAGAATATAAAAAGAGGACGGAAAGAAAGAACACCATTTTAATCATCACAGACCTAATGAATGAGAACTTTATCAGGATTGTGATAATATTGCAGAGATTAATTTGTGCTGAGAAACTTTTTCTTAAAGGTTTCTAAGTAAAGCTGGAATAAATGCGTGCATCATAGAAGATATTTTTGTTAGCAATCTAAATGTGTTTTCCCTTATTATAACCTTCCCAGTATTTTTTACAGATGTTGTTGCACTCCCCTTGTCATAGTTCTAACTATAACGGGAGTTTTGTTGAGCAAACTTGCCTTCACATTGTGTAAGAACACTAGCAGTGCATGTGCAAATTCAAAAAATACGCTGACAGAAATACACACTTCTGTGATAAGTAACATTTATAAAAAATAGTTTGGGGAGGAGAAGAAGGATTGTTTTCATGTATTTCAGCATCATTTCTCCTACCTTGGGTGCAGAATGCTTCAAGCAAGGACAGAACTGCGTACAGGGGAAACAGAAACGTCTGAAGACCAAGGAGTCACTGATGACTAAGAGTTGGAAAAGTGTCTTATTCACTTCTCCTAATCATGGCACACTTGCTCCTAAAGTGCTCTTTTGGCTGGCGAGTAGCCAGAGGTTTCTAAGTGCAAGTCCTTACAAGGTCACTTATATTTTTCCCCTCATTAAAAACTAATGTCAGAATCACTGTACCATGGTGGCTTGACAGCCTAATGTATCCTGGTTAGTGCTCTGGCCTTCTGCTCTCAAGTACCAGTTGGGGATCAAAATGCACAGCAACAACTCAATGAATTTCCAGGTCTGTTGCACTGGAACAGAAAAGGGTCTCTGGGTTTTAATATGAAGACATTTTGCTTTTGGGAAGGTAAACATACCATATGTTTGGAGAGATGACTGACTTCTGCAGGGACTTGAAAGAGCACAGATCTATTTTGTTGATTATTTCTATAATGAGGGTAGACTGAATAAACACATTACCAAAACTCCAATGTACTGTAAGAGTGCTCTAAATGACAATACAGCTCTATGTCATACAGCATTTGCTGTTCAAAGTGATATTTTAATGTACAGACTACCTGAAAAGTAGGAACCTTATTTTTCAAATATGTTAACATTTCAGCATTTTTCCCTCCTCCTCTGCAATGACAAAGAGATCTTTTTTTTTTCAGATTTTGTTCTATTTTATTTTTCTCAGGGAAGATGGACCTTGGGGAATAAGAGTTAAAAAGGCAACCGAACCCTTCTTGTCATACAGTGATCCTCCATTGACTTGTGTGATCCACTGCAAGGTAGGAGACATAAGTTCACCATGTATAAAGCAAGAGACTGAGCCCAGTTTCATACACCTATCTTGCAGCAGGCTTCAGAGTTTTACGCTACAGAAAAAAATTTTCCTTGGACCAATCAATATTTAATCAATTTTATTTAGCAGAATGGAAATTTTGCAGACTAAGCCCAGGTCTAGTAAATTAATGGGGTTCAGATCTGGTTTGGAAAGAAAGTAGCTCAATATAAACCAAGTGAACACGCAAGAAAAGCACTGGGATAAAGAATTATCAGGAGCTGAATCCCAGCATTTTGGGCTGATGAAGCCTGGGAGATGAAAGAGGGATCACAGATTATATTTTGACATTCACTTTTATCATAGTGTCCAGTTTGCACTTATGAAAGGGTAATTTTCTGCCTGTAATAGACTAGCTGCTGCAGGGCTGCCTCAACAAGGCAGGGCCTGGGCAGGAATGGACATCTGTTAAAGTGGTCTGGAAGAAACTGACAGTTATAAGAAAATTGACATGAATGAAAGAGGCATTATGGTGTATTAAGCCATTTGCATATACGATTGTCAAAATGAAATCCTGCATTTATCCAAGCCTTCAAGCATAAGCACCTCATTGCCATTTAAATTTTGCCTTCTAAGTCACAACCTTTGGCCACTTATTTTGTCTCCTAAAAATATTTGCTTACAAGAGGCCTAGAAAATGTTCTACTGTTAGGGAACACCATCCAGGAATACATGCACTAAAAGCATAAACACGGACTTAATGACAGGAGGGTTGAAGCCATTGACTAGTAAGTCTCTGCTGTACAAGCAGGAGTAGGTCAGACTGGTTCACTTTGGAATGCCCTCTCCTATACAGTGCAGACCATATGAGAAGTAGTGAAAAGGGGACAAAAGCAAGTTGAAGAGAGTAAGAGTCCCACCCTGAACAGAAGAAACAGTTAACACTGTTTGCATGTAAGAAAGTGCACAGTATATTTATGTATTTCACTAAAGCAATAAGATAGGTTTATATTGACTGCAAATTATATTTACAAGTAGTAAATAGAACAAAAGCATTCATAGTGCTCTTATAATGCAGTAAGTCACATGACTATGTTATGCAAACGAAACTTAAGAGCTATAGTCAATGACTTCAAAAGAAAACAAAGCTGCATCTACAGATGTTTCACTCTGCTGCATGAAGGTACACTCTTTTGTTAACCATCCAGATGAGTGTTCGCCAACTGCTTTGAGCTGAAGAAAAGGACCTTACAAACTCTCCATTAAAAGCTGAATGGGGAGCTCAGGTAAACATGCCTCTACAATGCTGGGGATAACTCCATTTTCTACTACTGTTTTATTTCTACAGCTGATTATTAAATAACCCACCTTATACCCTTATGGCAGTGAGTACAAGAATTAAATATTTCCCCGTGCAGAGTTCATTAGACATCAGAGTTTCCTAGTTAATTTGTTACGCCTCTATGAATTCCTAGGGAATATTATAAAATTATAATTTTGGTCTATTCTCTTCCAACCTATTACAAATACATTTGATTTTCTTGTATCTAAAGCACAGTGAATGAAACTACTAGAGGAGAAAACATCTGGATCCCATTTACATTTCTTTTCTCACAGATCAACATAACAGGATGAATTCAGTTCTTCAATATTCTTTATGAAGGGAAGGAAAAAAATCAAAATGAAAGAACCACTAGATTGCCCCTCCTACTACATTGCACTAATGATATTTTTCACATTGCTCTGTGCTGCTTTTAAGGCAAAAGCCCTATTTCAAATTACACAGCACCTCCTGGAGAAGGGAAAGTGCATCTGGAGGAATGAAAAAGCTGCCAACTCAAATTCATGACTTAAGAGCCCCAGGCATGCTTCTTCAGCGCGGCCTGTGTTCAGCTGAATGAATTTAGCCTTGCAACTACTTTCCACGTGAGAAGTGATACCTCCACCTACACACTGTAACAAGGTCCCAGTTTAGACCTGGCAAGTTGACTCATGAGGCCAATATCAAGACCAGGCACATAAAACATGAGGTTACCCTTCTGAACCCAAGCACACACTGTCAAGTCCTGAGAAAAATAAAGAATTCCATGCACAGCAGAACATTCAATATTTAGGCTATCTCAAACTTAACAACAAACCCCAACAAATTTAGCATATGTGAGGCAGAAGAGTGGGCTGAAGGAAAGCCCATTGATCTCTAAAAAGATTCCTCATGTTCCAGATGTCTGTGAGGAAGGATTAGGTGCAGAGAAATGGGCAGGACTTACTATGAACAAACATCAATCCTCAGGTTGCAAGGCTAGAATGAAGAGGTTACATGTTCTTCTTTCTTTTCTGAGTAGTTAGCTATCTTATCTTTGATAGAGTGAGAAAAGTCTGCACTCTGCTTTAATGGATATACGGTCTCAAAGATTATGCAGCAAAGAGTACTGCACATCCTGCCTTTACACAGACATTTTAGGAAATCTGAACAGCTTCATAGTGTGTTTTGTGCAAAACAGTGAGCCTCCATAAATGACTGAAATTATTTTTGATGTAAAAAATGAACTTAATTTTCCTTTCTGTCAGTCCTATCACAGTACTTGTTCATTCAGAGATAAAATCCAAAAGTATTGGATATGCTGCTAATCCTATTTGCAGACTTAGCTAGCAAGCAGTTGTGCAGTCACATGTCTCTCCTAATCAGATAAGTGCCCTACCATGTGGTGAACTAAATTTTCTGATTAGTACCCATTTCCCAAAACCATCCAACATAAATACAGATATATTTATTGAAGAAAAAATTCACTTCGGCAAGTACTTAAAAACAAAAGAGATAGTCTTAAAACTGATCACTGATGTGAACTGAGATAAGAGGGTTTTCTTACAGTTTCACTAAAACTTGAACATTGATCTGTATATTTACACACTTTATCCTGAATATTCATGCATTCAAGTGATGCTACACATACAGAAAAGCATGCATGTATGTGCGAATGTGTACATATTTATGGTTCTGTGTGTGTTAAGTGTGGCACGCTTGCTCACCCACGTGTGTGTCTTTAGTCTGGTAGCAAATACAAACCAGCAAAACAAAGTTCCCTTAAAATTTGAAATAAAACACCTATAAGTATCCCACAGCAGTGGATAACAGAATTCATCATTAAGGTGTACTGACCTCTTGGGAATCTGATTTAGATTAATTTGGAAAATACAGTTGCTTAGCGTTTCATTTAACTTCAGCAGTCCTCATTATATATGAAAATAATTTACACATGCTGTATAAACCTATCCTGAGTCTCAGACAAAAAGCATTAGGTAGACATGCATTATCTTTTCATTAAGTTGTCTGTAATACTGATCATCACATTTTGCTGCAACATAAAGCATACAATCATACAATTTTCAAATTACAAAAAGCAAGGCTATTCAACAGAGCAGCACTTCTGGCTATTAGTGGCAGGCTTTGGTTTTCCAATTGGTATATACCATATACCATGGCAATATGAAACCTGGGAGGGAGGGGGAAAAAAGTAAGTCACAAAGTTGTTTGTTTCAAACTAAAATAAAATATACTTTCATACCCTTACATGGATGTTTCAAACACGAAAAATGGAGCATAAATTCCCATTTTCACCCACTTGCTTTTCACAAGTCACAAAAGAACTCATGGTAGAGTACTGTCTCAAACAATAGTGTCAAGTGCTAACAGGCATGCATATGAAACACTTTATGGCACACAGCAATAAACCTGTGGGGGTCTCACAGAACCTCAGACCCACTCCTTGTAACCTTGAAAACTGACCCAGTGTTAACTGACACAAAAGATATTTTGAACAGTACTCTTGTAGGAACAGTAACAGGACCATGACATACAAATGCTAGGGTTTCTGCATGCAATTGCACAACTGCTAGGTTTCTCAGTGCATGGAGAGTCATGCCTTCCCAAAGCAAATTTCAGAACCCACCTTAGCACCTCTGAAGGTGACTGCAGTGCTCAGTGGCAATATATTTCTGCCCTTCCTCCTGAAATCGTATACTTTGCACACACCTGAGATACTGACAAGAAAATAAGCACTATTTTGTCTTCAACATCTGATTTTGATATATTTATAACAATCTCAATTAAGAAGATTTTGATGGCTCTCTTATGGAATGATCTCTTTGTAACATCCCCAAAATTTATGCACTTCATCATTCTTGACTTTTCTATGCCTTTTGTTCTTCTTTTGTTGCGAGGAGAACAATAACAGTGGAATATACTGACACAAATTACAACAGCTTATTCTCATTAACTTCTCTAACAAAGAGAACAGAGACTGAACAATAACCACAACAGCTCTGTCAAACATTGATTTATGTCGTGGTGCTGCAGTTCATGAAAAACGTGAATGTGAGATTGCTGGCACAAAACAATTGGCTGGATGAAACATACTTGTTTTCCACCTTGTACTAGGAGCCTAAAAACATTTAATGTCTTACTAACACACACTGTGTCCCTTTAAGCCCTGTCTCTTCCTCTTCTGCATTGATTTGTTGCAAGGACACTTCTGCTAGGGCACTGCATGCTTTGTGTATAGCACCAAAGCATACACCAGCACAGGGTTGGTGGCTTGTTTTAGGAAGGACATGTGGGTACTAGAAACCAGCCTTTTACAGGTATTTGCTGTCCATAAAGCTGTTGACGGTCACAATTAAATTTTGGCTTGCATTTACAGCTGTTATGCAGTGGGAACCTGAAATGTTCCCAGGTCAGGAACATTTCAAATGCTGTCAGCAAAACAAAGCCATTAGTTCTCAAAGATTTGTTTCCAGGTTTCCTTGTATTTCTCCATAAACAACTGTTTGCAGGTCTCTAAAATCCACTTGAACTGAATTGCTTTGCTAATCTGCATATGCAAATAGAAGCAATTCAAAGTTAAGTGTCAATTTCCATAAACATTACAATATCCAGTTTGATAAGGTACACGTGCATGTGAAACACTAAGCCTAATTAGACCTCAAGAGTGTATATAAATAACTTTTGCTTTTTCCATTTTGAACCTAGGCTTTCAAGCACTTGAACTCTCCCCTCCAAAAAAGGAAAAAGGCATTACTGGTTGCATTGCAAGATCAGCATGTGATCTGATAACATTAGCAGTTTCAGCCACTAATAAGAACCATGCTAATATAAACTAATTTATTAAAGAAAATTTTTCAAGAGTTCCCTATTCCACAGGTCACTTGTTATTTGAGACTGAGTAAGAATAATATATCAATACCAAACATAGTTTTCTGCTAGCAATTCTAGGTCCACTTGGTGACATTTAATGAATAAGGCTCATAAGTTATGTTGGAGAAGTATATGCTCATTTTCTAAGCAGCAATATACTTCTGGCTTTAATAATGAGAACTTTTTTTGTGAACCACACACCAGCCTTTGTTATAGACAGATAAAAATGTGAAAAGGAAAGAGACATGGATCTGGTTTCACAGTACAATATGTGTATGCTTATTAACTATCATTACAGATATTACTATTCCAACCTCAAAGTTTATATCAGATTCACCTCTAATGAAAAGTTAGTCCTGTAAAGTTCGACCCATTTCAAAGCTTATTCCAATTTTAAGAAATACAACTTCCCTTTTCTTTCTCCAAGGTTTTAAGGGAAAACACCAAAATCTAATGAAAAAATCCACTGTTCTTACCATTTTATGGAGCACATCTTTTCTTTAAATCAGTAAGACAAAGCACATGCAAACATATATAAAAATAAAACCTAGGGATTGACAGATGCGTGCAGGATTGATAATTTACCAACACTTTGCATTTGTATCACTTTTGTTTCTATTTATACAGTTAAGTGAATGTTTGGAGTGAGTACAAAACATAGTAGAAAATTAATATTCCAGTCATACATGAAGGAATACTTGTGAAATGCGATCCAGCAAAAATTATACACAATCAGATCTGGTACAAAAAATTACACTAGATTTTGCAAATTCTTCATGACAGGACTCCCTCTGTTACACAAAATAACATCTGCAATGGGATTTTGACAAGTGACAGACACCTTGATGTTTCATTGCTTTTGAAAGACAAATTTCTTACCCAGGCAAACAAAAAACCTTAACTAATGAGAATACAGATGCAACTGCTAAATAACACTTAAAATTCTAAAATATTTGCAATTTCTATGGACAACTTTTTGGGGTTTTTTTCTTAAACCAAATGATAGGAATATTTTTGGACAAATTTTGGAAGCATTTTGGAAAGAAAGGAAAGCAGGTGCAGAAGTAAACTACAGACTGAGGGATAATAATGCTATGGGATGGGTCTACTGCTTGAAGAATTAGTTGAAGGCATACATGGAGTGGAAACTCGCAGAGGAAAGGAAAGAATGTATAAGAAGGCAGGGAAATAAAAATAGTGAATGCAAAGGTGTTGGAAACCCAAAATTACCTTATTGATATTTCTGACAGAACTGTAAATATGTTCAGTTGAAAGAATATTGTTATTTGAAAGAGAACACCATTTTCCATCTGTGGCGTTTCTCCCATGGAATGCATCATGGATATATTTGCAAAATCCCTAGGTTTCTTGCTTTCATCAG
The DNA here is from genome assembly GCA_032466535.1 of Forpus xanthops. Classification (NCBI taxonomy): domain Eukaryota; kingdom Metazoa; phylum Chordata; class Aves; order Psittaciformes; family Psittacidae; genus Forpus; species Forpus xanthops. The sequence continues at coordinate 9,005 of JASSUY010005203.1, forward strand.
GACCCAGCAGGAAATGAGACTAAGACATCTCTTTAACAACCTTTTTGCAAGCTCCTTTTGTGGCATTATGCTGCCCAATCTATGCACAAAGCTTTAACTCATCCACTTTTCACAACAAATCAGGGTTCAGCTCACCTGACAGAAGGGAAATATGACAGGTTTTAAAAATAGCAGCAAAGCTAAACTACAATTTTCCCCTCTAACCAGCATGTCCTAATCTCTCAGCTTTGATCTCCTCTTCATCTGGGAAACTTGACACTAAACACTGCAGGCAAATTTGTTTCACCTAGCCTTGAGCATTTCCTTTGAGGCATCACATGAATGAGTTTCAGGATTTATCTTTTTCCCACACCAAAGTTTAAAGTTATACAGTAGAGGGGCACACACTCTGTCACTTGGGAACTTTTAGAAGGTATGTCCCAGTGGAGCTAACAGAAACAGCAACTAAAACATTTACAGTTCTAGCTAGTTTATAGACATGAATAACTATACTTCTCATGTGAAGGTTTATCTGGCTTGCAGCTTAACCCCAGAAGTTTGGCCATCTATGACCTGGACAGAGTATGACTAAGGCAGTGTTCTGATAGTTGAGCACAGCTCCTGTTCTGGGATATCCTCTTCTGGGATATTTCGCTTTTAACATAGTGGCATTCTAAATAAACCAGGGTTCAGTATACTATGTTTAATTATTAATTTGACTAGAAATATATTATTTTGGGAGGAAAAATAAGAAGGTATTTTGTTTTAGCATCCAACAAAATAATAACAAGCACCACCAGTACCCATAACCCTTAAAATCACTGCTACTCTAGGTAATCATCCCAGCTATGTTACTAATTTATTAGGCATGCCTCTCCTTCAAGTAAAACCATCATAACTGAAAAGTAGCCTCTCAAAGAGATATAAAGACACCATCATGTAGCTCTCATCATTATCAAATATAGTAAATACAACCAAAATTAAACTCTATGCACTTCAGACAGTTCCTGCAGATACAAAAACTCGCTCTGTATTCAAGCACCACAATAGCAGTGGTCTATATGTTCCAGGGCCTTGAAAATCACTTTATTTTGTTTCCCCAGAGGGTGCACATAGTTTGCTTCCTTTTCTGTGATTTGGGAATGGTAAATTCTTTGAAGCTTGCTGCACCTGGACATTATTCAAATGCTCTCCAAAATCTGTGACACTTGTGCAATCATCTCCTCAGAGGACAAGACAGAAGTCTATCCATAAAGCTTGAAATTTGGCTAGTGCCCAGTGGAATCTCTACACTTGGAGATAAATATTTGACTATCTACAGGCTAATTAAGGACTACTGTCCTAATCAGTGTTATAATGGATTTTTAAAACACTTACAGAAATAATTAGACCAAGTATCAAGATACAGCAAGCATGCACAAGACTTACACATTGAGGATAAAATCTGAATCAACACTTTATTTCAGTTACCTGACACTTAATAACAATTGAAATTGTTGAAGCAACCTTGGAACGACCGCTATCAATGGTTCATTCTTTTAGAAGTTAGTTTTCAAGTCATCTGTGACAGTGGAGCACTTACTCCTCTGTTTCTAAGTAATGCTATACTAAGTACATTTGAAATCCACAAGATAATGGATTTGACCCAAATACAGGAGAGTTTGCCAGCAGAAATAATTTTATATATCAATAGCAAAAATTGTGAAACATAACAGTAGAAAGTTATTACAAAAACTGCTTTTGGACAGTGCTTTCTAAATTATGGAATCACATTACCTTGAAAATTAAAAACCTAATGTTTGAAATCAAAAAGATCATAAGATTTATGAGAGAATTTTCAGTGCAGCAACATCTTTTAGTTGGAAAACTCAGAAGTCCCTTTTTTCTAGTACCACTCTCCTGCTACTTTGTGTTATAGCATGAAATCACTGTACCTTCCTGGCCATGCTGAGCTACATATTGTTTGCTTATGCTGAGATTATCAAAAGCTTTAAATGAAAACTCTTCCCTTCAGTATTTTTCACACAAATCATCTGCACAACTACAGTGACAATTCTTTGATATTTCCACGTTACCAAGCAAAATTGTAAAAATTGATTCTTGAAATCACATTATAGGGACCTTAGTAGAAACATCCTCTCTTATCTAATGAACAGTAATGAATTCATCAGATTTTATTTCTTTTAGTGATTGGGTGATCATTTTGCATATTGTGACTTTTTCAAACATAATACTCAAACCAAAGCTAAGAGGCATTTTAAAAACAATTCAACTCAATGCACTGTAGATAATTATTAATTTGACTTAAAGTATATGTCGTGGTTTAAGGCCCTCATGCCGTTCTGCTCACTCACTCCTCCCTCTTTCTTTCCCCAGTCTGGGGGGATGAGGAGGAGAATCGAATGAATGCATCTCCCATGGGTTGAGATAAGAACAGTTTAGTAACTAAGGTATAACATAAATCACTACTGCTACCACCAATAATAATATAAGAGAAACACAAGGAAAGAGAATACAACAGATCTTCACCTTATACCAAGCCCAACCACGGAGTGCACCCCACCCCATCCCTCCGCTTCCGGGTCTCTGCTCTCCATTCCTACATCCTGGGCATGACATGCTGTGGTATGGAATACCTCTTTGGTCAGTTTGGGTCAGGTGCCCTGACTCTGCTTCCTCCTGGCTTCCCCTCCTTTCTGGCAGAGCACAAGGCTCAGAAAGTCCTTGGCCAGCCTAAACATTCTAAGCCATAACTATAAACACTGGTGTTATCAGCACTGTTCGCAGGCTCAAAATCAAAAAAACACAATGCTGCACCAGCTACGACAAAAAATTAAAAATGACTGCTGCTGCTGAACTCATGACAGTATGTTATTGCCGAAGAAAGAATAAGAAAGTATTTTGCTTGCCTGTATATCAAAAAAAAAACAACTTTTATTCATATGTTTCTAGTTCATTAGTTAATACCTTCACCATTTCCCCAATGCACATTCCAGGGCTGACAACATTAACACTACCTGGATCACTCTGACTGCACATTTCCAAGAAATTGTCACTGCGGATACCTCCAGATTTACTGAAGATCACCACTAGTGGTCTAAAGTGTTCCTAGTGCAGCTCTTCCGAAACTCTTCAATATATCCCAATCAAAATTATTGTTCTTAATACTCCAAATGCGCAGGTTTGATTAGCATCTTCTTGAAGTACTACAGGAATAAAAAGTACGTTCCAATATAATGAACAGAAATAATCACAGAGAAACGGCAATTGTTATTCTCATAATGAATAAAATGCACTGTCAAATATTTTAAAATAAATTTCAGGCTCTTATTACACTATGACAGCCATAGGTTTCCTCCAGTACCATTTGGTTTCCCCTGTCAATTTATTATTATTACCTATTTCTTATTTACATTCCCTCTACCTTATGCGCTATTTTAAAATACATGTAACAGACAAATCCAAATGGGAATTTTGCTTCTTAAAACTATTAGCACTTTCTCTATATCTATTTTACATATGTATGTGTGTGTGCAAGTATTTATTACACCCATCTACTCAAACTCTGTGTATTATGAATATTTTTCTTTATTTTTCCTTAAGCTTATTAGGTTCCCTACTGCTAAACTTGGTTTGTTACATGTGCATAAGCCTTGTTGACTTGTCTCCAAGTTTTTTAAGGTAGCATGGAATTTAGAACCAGAACTATGAAACAGCTTGAAAAGATGATGGGAAGAAAACAAAGTGTTTTTCTAGGTACTACTAAATTTTATGCTTTAAAATTAAATTGGAATATAAATTCACAGCTTTCAGCTTCTGATGTGTTTAGATGTAGCTTCAAATATTAAGTTCAATTATGAGTAATTTGAGGCTAGATTGTCTCTTTGCTGTCACTTTGAAAGCTTTGTCTTTCATAACCTATGGTGACAAGGCAGAAAAAAGTAATTTTTTATAAGCTAGTAGCAGACACATTTTCTGCTCTAATTAAAAGTCATAATTACATTTTTTGTTAACCCAGGATGAACAATGAAACAGATTACTTATCAGCTTGCTGCATTTTGTGAAACAATATCAAAGCTTAGAAAATTTTAAATTCTCTGACATTCTTGGCATAAGTAGATAAACATAAATTTCATCTATGCTTTTGCTTTAACAATCTACAAAGATTTATTTCTATTTTGTCAACCCCTGTGGAAGATGAACAGAAATACTAATATGCAGACAAACTTCTATCACTGCAGATTTTTGTTTGTTCATGAGGTTTTGCTTGCATTATTTTAAATAACTTAATTTCACAATATTTTTAATACTAAAAGTCATCAAGTTTTTGAACGACAAAAATGAATCTCAGAAGGGTCATTTGATGTGATTAAACAGGGCAAATACTTAACACTTTTTCTGATTGACGATGTTACACAACAAATATATCAATGAAATCACATGATCTAGGGTATGCAGAACATGTCAGAAAGGCAGACTCCTTACAATATGTTGCTGAATTATAAAGTAATCCACAGTGTGCTGCTTCCTCCCCAAAACATGGGTGCACTGATACCTCTCATCTCTGCAAACCCTCTCATAAAGAAGAACGAGAGTACTTGGAGTACCTGAACTTACAATTGACACCAGTCAAACCAAAAGTGATGGCTACCAATCACTTCTTGACACCCACAGTTCCTATCAATGCAAAGACTAAGATTATTTTCAAAGCATTCTAATGTTTCTCCTGTGGTAAACTTGCAACTCAATAGCAAACAGTAAAGCTGGTATTCAGGAGCTATGCATACGATAGAAACTTTGCAGACACGAGTGAAAACTTTCCTCCAATCAGCATAACTTATTAACCACAAAAGTTATTCTAGTGTTAAAGGAAATGTAGCAAATCGTAAGACAGAACCAAATGCAAAATGGCTCAAAATGTGCAAGTAAGAAGGTGGCTAGGGCAGTACTGGGGGGAAACTTGCAGTATTTCCTAGGTCAGCCACTGCCAAAAAATTCTTCCCACAGATTCATCTGCACCATAAAAATCCTCCAAAGAATTTCACCTGTGGGAAGATGTTTAAAGCATTTCGGTGACTCTAATCATGCCACACACACGTAAGGATACAAACAAACAGTTATAAATAATTCAAACTAAGATGGACTTATGATATCATTAAAAATTTGGGAGTTGCATTAATGGTAAAATGCAACTCAAATATACAGGTTGGGCTGACATCTGATATAAACACTTCAAATTCCTTTAGCACACTAAGAACATCAGAAGTCCTCACAGAGAGTGAGTTGGGCCAGGGCAAGAGGAAGTTCATATTCTTATAACCATGTTATAACACCGGGGGTGTTTTTCAGATACAACTAAATAGCAATGATTCACAGAGTAAAAACCATTTGAGGGCTGTGGAGACTTACAGGCCTCAATCCACAAAGTAAATCACTTTCGTACAGAGGACATGAAAGAATCAGGCTTCTTGAGGCTTGGCTGACAAAATAGAACTTCTTAGAGGAACCATGCCTAAATGGCTACTCAAACCACGTCTTTTTCAAAGAGTTCTGTTCTCAAGTTTGACTACAGCATGTTTTTATTTCAGTAGCAGGAAATGGAAGCAAGGAAAAATAACAATTTGTCTACTTTTTAAAAAGTTAAAAAAATATACCATCACAGTGTTCCTAAGTACAAGCTGAGAGATCCATGTGTTTAGGCATTGATAGATATTGCCATGAACAACAAATTTGGCACATTGACTTTCTCTGAAATTTGATTCTACTTGTGCATTGGTAGGGTGAATAGGGGTTGGGGAAAGGTGAGTATTAATCATATTACAAGTCTGCTGGAAAAATCTGTACTGTATTCAGGAGTTAAAAATAATTGTTTTAAATGTTATCAAGTAAAGGCCAAATATACCTCTAAGTACTTTATACATCTTTTAGAACTCTATTAGAGTCAGAAAATAGAAAGCATTTATATCTGGAATATCCAAAAGAAAATCTATGTAAGATTTAACAGGTTAACAGAGAAATTATTAACTAGTGAGACTGCATATGATACCTATGTGCTAATAATCTTAGCTTTAAAATCAGGTCACAGTTTAGTATTACAAAATTACAGCTGAATATCTTGGGATTTTCCAGATGTTTTTCATCTAAATACACCTAAATACAGCTAATAATTTTTTTGTTCACATATGAGGTAACACTTCTGCATAAGAAGAAAAATGTATCTATAGAAATAAACTTAGACTGTATTAAGCTAAGACAGTATACTGCCAGCTACTTTCAGGGATAAAGAAATAGTGAAAGCCCCTTCCTTCCCTCTTCCTCCCCTATAAATTTCCTACCTTTATAAATTAAGGAAGTACTCCAGATTTTAAATATTCTTTAGCAATTAACTGGGATAACTGGGTGGGCTTCCCAAAAGTCTAGAAATACCTGTAACCAGAAAAAAAGAGATAAGATTTTTCATGTTCAGTAGCATTAAAGTATGTGATACAATTAGGAAAGGATAACATCAGCAAGGGCTTTAATTCTTGGGCCATCAAGGAAAGTTCAGAAGAAAGGTGCTACTGAGAACCTCTGAGAGACTCCTCCAAAGACAGAGTTAGTCTCACATTGATGTAATGGGTCAACATAAGTCAAACTATTCTCTTTGCCCATAATTAAGAGAGCTACCATGTGGCTAGTAATGAAGGAGGATTTGAGTTGTACTTCTGGGATGTCAGCTATCAAACTCTTTTTTCCCTTCCCTTGGAGACAGCAAAATTTCTTTAGCAGTTTGTATTTGACAAAATTTATTAGCATACGCAAAAATAAGTGTATCTGATCTCTTAAAAGTGCACACCAATTTAATTAGTGTTGGGAGAGTTGTCCAGGCATTTTATCCCTAACATAAACCCATGTGTGATAAATCAGTGTCTTAAATTTAGAATTTTTGGAAAATCCTCTTAAAAAAACCTTTGCTCTTATTTGGTAACTAATATCTCCTAGTAAAACACACTACTTGTCAAATCCTTTAAAATTACTTGTATTTTTTACATTAAAAAACACACATGAACAACATGATCATAAACTAGTTACCGCTGTTGAGTAATTTCCTCCATGAACTCTAACGGCACTACATCCACAACTTCTGCTTTGAAGGAACAAGGAAGCAGTGCGAAGAAACATCAGCTAACTTCCAAAGTAACTTGCACAGTCACTCATACTGACAATAGACTCTTTTAGTACAGTTCTTCCGACAATATTAATTCTGAGTGTTTATACCTCTGCTAACATGAAGTGTTTTTTCTCTGAACTGCTAGCATTCAACAGCTGCTGCATTTCCGCGTATATGTAACAAGCTGAGCTATTAACAAATGCTCTCAAAACCTACAATGATACGTAAAGATATACAATAACACATCCTATTTGCATGCCAAGTCCTCACAATAACTGTGGCCATTGTAGAGCATTAAACATTATTTCTACTTCATCGGCATACACAGCACTCATAGAAGAACACAAACACAAAATATTCTTTTCAGTATTCTACTACAAGTCTTCAATTGCAGTTGCTAATTATTTACTTGACAAAAAATACAAGAGGGTCTCACATCAAAGAGTGAAGGAAATTTTGCACTCTAAAAGTGTGCAACAGTCACTGACCAAAAAGAAATCATTTAAGCTCAAAACTGACTCTTTTAAAGAGTATAAGACAAAACATATAGGAGAAAGGTAGATCTCTTTGAAATCACTTGCATTGTACCCTCTTGATGAGGACGTTAGTAATAGTAAATTGCAGTCTAATCTCAGCTGTGAATGACAAGAAATCTAGTCTCATTCTCCATCATCTCATTGACACTCCAGGTTCATGTAACCTCATAGCAATTATCCTTTCCACACTTCCGCAGTACCACAGATAACATAGCTGCATTTGGGTGCATGTACACCATGACCTTTCCAGGCTAGGTCAGCAATAGCCTTGAAATTTTCTTGTTCCATACTAAATAATATAACTCTTTCCTTCTCCATCTGTTCACTGTTTTCCTTTATAGTATTTTCTATCATGCTTTGGTTTTATCTAGCTTTTTCTGTTCATTCTAATACTACATGTTCAGCAACCTAAAAAGTTATCAGCCTTCCAAACTCTAATAGTTCTCTTACACGCTTTTGTTATTGAAGGAAGCCATGTTTGTACTGCATCAGTACTCACTCCTTTCAGGTAGGAGATGTTCATACTGTCCCAAGTTCATTAATACCTGGTCTACCAAAAAAAAAAAAAAAAAACACAAACAAAAACAAAACCAAAACCCAAACAAAAAAAATCAACTTGCCACATTTTCAAAGGCAAAAAAAGCAGCAGGAAAATATAAATTAAACCCACTGCTGCACTCCTGCCTTTCTAGCTCTGGAGATGTTAGTAAATAAAAATGCCTGATTTTCTTAAATCAAACTATTAAATTAGAATGCTCTTTGTAGCTTTTAATGAATATATTTTATTTCATGGCCTCTCAAATGATCATTCAAGAAAATTTCAGCTGCTTCTAAATACCTCTTTTTCTTACCAATCTGACTGAAAATACCAAAAGAGTCTACAAGTAGTCCAAAAAAATACATAAGTTACACTGTCAAATTATGGCTGCAGAAAAAATGTTGGTGGTTATCATATAAATGCTCTCCAACTCTGTGTTTCTGTATGGGGAACTGGTAGAAACAGGTTGAAAAAGCTTTCTTACTCTTCTTATTGTAAAAATGGCAAGCATATGCTCTTTGCACAAATCATACTTACTCTGCTTACACTCTGGTGTAAATACTGCCTTTGCCAATAGTGTAAATCATGGATTATGACAAAAGGATTTAGCCTGTGGAAGCAAAGGCCTCTCCCTGGTCATGCCATTTAAGTCTAAAGTTTTTGGGAAAATTAACAATAGCCTGTACAGTTGACATAAATGGGGATATGATAACTTTCAATTATGCAGAAATAAGTCTATTTAGGAAATTATACTATTGACCAGTTGAATGCTTCCTGGCAGAAATATCAGCAAAAACTGTTCAATATCATAGGGATGATTTCTGAACATTTTGTAATACAGAAAGAAATTTATGACATGATAAAAGACATCTCAGCAGAGATGCTCAAGGTGATTTAATATTATCTAATGGTAATGGACCAGCAGCAGTATGCTCTGTTCTTGGGTTACTACCTCAACAACAGTGTCTCTGTGAGCTAAGCAGAGAAGAACAGAGCCCTGGTTAAATTGTGCAGGTATTTTATTTTACACTCAATAGAATCACTTGGGCTTTGACCTCCTACACTATCAGTATAATCCCAGAGAAGAAAGAGACTAATATCTGCGAATAGAAACTGTATCTGAAATTGTGCTTTACGAAAGTGGTCTAAAAAGAAAGTGTGTTTTCTATTTTCCTTTTCTATTTTTAATGTAAAAAGTCTCTTTTGTTAGGTATAAAATCTCTTTTACTTAGGTGTTAAGCTGAAATTCTGCTTCGTTTTGAAATGCTGTTTCATAACAATATTCTGGCATTGCTGCATTCTCCTTATCACCCTAAACCAAACGCTGTTTCTACCTTATTTAAAAGTGACTTGGAAAGTTTTATAGCTTTATACACTTACTTGAGATATTCAGAATTAACTATTTCTCTCAGAAAACTAGAAGTTTCTGGTTGAAACATGCTCTGCAATGGCCCCGATGGTTAAATTAGTTCCTAATTCCTATTTCGCAGCATTTCTCAGGCTATTATTTTCCCCTCAATTCCCCTCTCTTTTTTCCAGTTCTTTCTCCTCAATTCCCTCAAGTGAGCCAGAAGCTGTTTAGGTCATCACAGGGGATGAAATTTAAATATTAAAAAAAAAAAAAAAAAGGAAAATTAAAAAGAAATAATTAAGCTGAACATAGAATGTAAGGGAGTAGTGTGAAATTGAGAGATAGCAATTCAAAAAAATTATAGAAGGCTATGAACCAAATCAACATAAACCATAATAAAAGTGAATATATTCAGTATTTTTGCATTTAAAAATATTTAATATATCCATATGCAAATCTGCCTTTCTTTTATCCTATTTTTCATAAGACTATGGACTTCAGTTTTCAAATGTCATTGTCATTAATATATAAAGTTGTTGTCAACAACCCTGTCATCCATAGACACAGAAATAAGAAATGATTAAAAGCTTAATTAAGTGTGAAACATTTTCCACTTCTCACCCTGGCTTTTTACATACATCTGCCTTTCTCAACTTGATTTACAACTGGAGACAGGACAAAATAAGCCTGTCATCTCTGCCTCCATCATGCCAATTAAACATTCTTGAAACTGGTTTTAACAGCTGCTTTTTATTTGTTATCTACCATTTCTTGCTCCAGCACAACAGCACCAGCAAAACAAAATAGCAAGAAGCCAGCAAGTCCAGCAGACTATTATTAATTGCTAAACTCAAGGCAGCACTCAATCAGTGTATGAGAAAAGAAAGTACTGTGAAGACCAGGAGACCAGAGAATAAAATTTAAAGTTGCAACCAAATGTGTGTAGGAAGACTGTTCTAATAAAAATGCTTTAAACAGAAGGCCATTTTGAGGCTGAACATTGCCCAAAACTTTCATAGGAAGGATGAAAGTTTGTTATATCCCTTCCTTTTTCAAAGAAAAAGGATTTACTACAACAAACAGAGCAGTCTTAAAGATCACAGAATCATTAAATGGCTTGGATTTGGAGGTGCCTTTAAGGATCATCTAGTTCCAGGTTGCTCCAAACTCTGTTCAACCTGGTCTTGAACACTTCCAGGGATGGGAGAGCCAGAACTTCTCTGGGAAAAGTCTTCCAGTGTCTCATCATAAAAAAAAATCTTCCTTATATTTAAAACTACAGTCTTGTAATTTAAAATCATTAATGATCAAATTCATCATCAAAATATTAAAAATAACCTTCAAAAGCAATTCACTGAGAGGATTTGAAAATGTAACAATATGTGTCATGCCAGGACAAATAACAAAGTTTCACAGAGTTCATGTTTTCCAAGCCAGAATTCTAAATAAGAATCACACTCTTTTATCATTGCTGAACACTTTCCAGCATGCTAGAAGGTTTCTCATGGGAGATATTTGCTGATATCATAGAAGGCTTTTCTGAAGATTTCCAGCATCCTTCAGAGGATTCTAAAGTTCAGCAGTGCTTTAGCAAAGTCAGTCTGTAAATTCCAAGGTTTCGGGGATAAATAAGGGCTTCTGAGGTCTGGAGAGCAGTGAAACTCATGGGAGAAACCAATAAAACTGACAGAATGCCTTATGATCTTTTTATTCCTTGCACAAATGTCTTGCCTTATTTTAGATAAGTCAAAATAGTATCTGGAAGAATACAGGCTTAGCATAACTGTGCAAGTACTCGCATATGAATAAAATGAGGGCTAGGAAGGATGTACTGCATCACATAAGTGACAGCATAGTTTCCCATATATAGAGTCTTTTTAGTTTTGTAAAAGTTAACAACACAAAAATTTAATACCAAAAAATATTGTTACCAGAAGCTTCTGTCAAATGCATATAGTGAAAGGTATCAGATCTGGTCAGAAAAAAAGGTTAAAAAATCTCTTCCAGCTGTCTCTCCACTTCTGAACATCCAACAGAACGATCAGACACAGGAATTTTCCCTATCTTACTGGACAAATTAAGAACTTCCCTCAAAGTGTTCCCTAAAAACTTCTCATAGCTACCAAAATAATGTTCCTTTAAAATAATGCCTTTTTTAAAAACACACAAACACACAAAAAAACCTAATCATTGCTTTAACAGTACCTAAGACTTCATTAAAGACCAGTGAGCTCTGTACACTGCTGGGCATGACTGGTGTGTAAGTGTTTCATATAAAGACACAATTTAAATTAGGAGTTGGATATAAAATCTCCAGCAAGAGATGATTTCTAGATCCAGTAATTTTAGTGAATATAAAATCACTGGAAGGAATCACTGACAATACAACAGAGACAATAACATCTCTCTGCAGGATTCCATCAAATAAAAATGAATATGAAACTAATCCAACAACTGAAGCTTACAGAGTTCCCAATATCATGAGCAAGTCTAAAATGCACACTCTGAACTCAAAACTTTGCATCAGGGTACTGGTGCATCTCCTGTATGAAGAAGGCTGAGAATGTTGGTGCTGTTCCGCCTGCAGAAGAGAAGGCTGCTCAGAGACCTCATAGCAGCCTTCCAGTATCTGAAGGAGGCCTATAAGGATACTTGAGAGGGACTCTTTGTTAGGGACCGTAGCGATAGAACAAAGAGTAATGGGTTAAAACTTAAACAGGGGAAGCTTAGATTGGATATAAGGAGGAAGTTCTTTACTGTGAGGGTGGTGAGGCACTGGAATGGGCTGTCCAGGGAAGTTGTGAATGCCCCATCCCGAGCGGTGTTCCAGGCCAGGTTGGTCAGAGCCTTGGGTGGCATGGTTTAGTGTAAGTTGTCCCTGCCCATAGCAGGGGAGCTGAAACTAGATGATCTTAAGGTCCTTCCCAACCCTAACTATTCTACGATTCTACGATTTATCTATCCCCAAAACCTATAACATTGCTACTATGGAGACAGCCAACAGCAACAAAGTGAAACACATCCTTAGTTGGAACATATCTACAGTGAAAAAAACCTTAGGAAAGCCTACATAATTATTTTGCTTATGTAGGATTCTCAACTGCATAATCTCAACAACACTTTTTTTCCAAAATATTTATGCTAGAAGTAAGGAAACAATTCTGAAAAATATTTTGGCTTCTCAGGTAACATCTGCATACTCCAGTGTGAATTCACAAAAGTCAACCTTTAAAGTAACAGTATGCTACAGGTGAAGGTTATGACAAACAGGAAACTTTATAGCAGTTTTCTCAAACGCAATACTTCACTCTAAAATTAGTTTGATCTTTGCACTATTCAACAGCTAATTTATAGCAATCTAAAAGATCAAATTGAAATTAGGTGTATATCACAAAGTTTTGCTGGGGTAGTGATATTCAGAGGTTAAAAAAGAGTCCCTAAAAGTTACAATCCTAACGGACATACATACAAAACAATCTGTTCTCTGCTTTCCGAAGTGCTTAAAGAAACAGTTTCCACAGACTGCACTGAACTCCTGAAAGCAAACAGCTGTAGCTGCTGCAGGTTACTCCCCTAAAACTGCTGTGAGGGATAAAAAGATGTTAGATAGCAAATATTTTATTCATAATCCAAGGTAACTAAATTGAAATTCATCTACTACTGTCAAATGCAGTCACTTCTGCAATAATGTCTTGGCAGTAAGAAGAGCAGACACCCTTTTGTCATGCCCAAATTAGTGTTTGCTGTGGATATATGAAACTTGCAGCTTACTTGCCTATCAAAACAGTGACAGTATTATTCTGGACATGGGGAAAATTTGAATTTGATGTGGCCATGACCAAATCATAAGTAGTTAATGCTGAAACATACTTAATGAGTAGCCAGAGCAAGTGGCCTGTAAGTGGCAGCTCTGCTTCTGTCATAGCTAGTGCTCATTAGGAAGAAAGACTGACTAGTCAGCTTCTTCATTTATTCAGGTTTTGACCCATAATTTAAATATGCCAAATGGTTCCATTTTGAAATATAGGACAGAAGAGTGAATGATCTGACGTAGGAAGGTGGCAGTTCCCAAAATATTTACAAGTGAAGCAGTCAGTTAATATACTTTTGCCAGGCTTTCAATCATCTGAATTATACCTGACACTAAATAAACAACAGTGATAAGTGGTGACAAGAAGCTACTTGTTTCAGAGAATGGATGAGCCAGAACAAGTTATGTTGTTTCCCTAAAACATGTCTGCAATTTTACTTTCTTCAAAATAGGGTGCTGGAAACAACATGCTCACTCAATGCTCCACAACTGTCGTGCATTTTTTTGTGCCCAGGGACCAAAGAAACAACACAGGGCAGATGTGTACTACCATGTTTACACAAGCCAGATGCAGTCAAACCCTTTACTGTTCAAGAAAATTGCTGAATCTAGTGGGCAATTTGAAAGAAAGCTTTATCAAGTGGCATTTGGAAAATAAAAGTCAATCAAAAAGCAACCAGATAACGGAGCAAGATGGTATACTCAATGGGTGATAAAATCAGGCCATTTATCAACTGCGAGACAGGCCTCCTCTTGCTTTTACACAAAACAGAAAATTTACCCTTACAATTGATGCAGAGAAGAATGATAGCAATTTCTGTAAGACACTTTTGTGCCAGGACCAATTACATGCTGAAAATGGATTTGGAATCAGCTGGTAGTAAAGCAAAGTATGCAAGTTCCATGATCCAAAATGAACTAACTGAAGCACCGTAACAATTTAATTCCTAACAACTTTCAATGATAAAACTCATATGCATACACTAATTGCCCGTGTGGGTCCATAAATAAATGTTCTGCCGAAGAGCCCTTCCCACAGCTTATATCCCAAAACTTCCCGCAAAGCATTCCTGTGACTGTTTTAGACAAGTTGCTCTTCTTAAAAAACAATGCATATGCTAACATAACTAAACTGTCAATAAGCACACAGGAAGTTTACAGTCTAAAACTATGCCAAAGAGTGCTCCATCTGCATTGTATATGCTGCATTTTCAGTGCTCACAGAGTAGACTTCACAATGATGTGAAATGTAACTCAAAGAACTGCAGATGGACTGTACTCAAATGTATGAATTTCTGATGCTTTCCATGAGCTGATCAGATCTACAGGCTACTATCCAACAGGTTTAGCTGAGCATAAAGCATGAAAAATTGAATCAAGAGACTGTTTCTGTAGCCACTTGGGCTACCAAATGCCTTCCTCATCACCATAGGAAAAAAAAGCCCTGAACTTCAGTGGTTCCAGAGATTTATGTCAAACTACCCAGTTGCACTGCACCATGATGCAGACCAGCAGAGACCTTCAAGAGACAGACAAGCCCAAGAACATTGCAAATGTCACTGACATTCTCCCCACATCTTTAAATTCTTCAAAATCTTGGTCAGACTGCTTGTGTCAGTGTGCACTCCTGCTTAAATCTGAACTCCTTGAAAGCTGGCTAATTCCATTCAGTCGCAGGCAGGAAAACAAGTTACTCCCAAATACACACTAGTTGCACAGGATGACCTAAGAAAGGAAAAGCAGACTATGTCAGTCACTGCTTTTGAGGCATGACAGGAGTGATTATATATACAAAATCCGTGCGGAAGTACTTTTTTTGTTGTTCTTATTTCTAAAGAGACTCATACCAACCCAGTCCTTCCTCAGTGAAGCCCTCTAGTCTTACTTTATGCATAAACCTAACACCTGCTCTTCAAAAAGCAATTTGCTTCTATACTCTGTTGTTTGAAGGGGCAGCTTAATCTTTATGGGAAAGCATCTTTCTTTGAAAGGAAAAGCTACATCAACACTGCAAAACTTTAAGGATAACCAGAGCACTAACTAAGCTTGCATGTTTCCTGGGTTCTTTGGAATTGAACAAAGCAAACATTTGCTTTGAAGATAAATAAACATGTTAGCATTTATATTATATCTACATAAACATAAAACAATAATTTTGGTACTGTACATAATATATACTGTCCAAAATACAGCAATGAATGACACTAAGAAACACACACACTGTATATATATATATACTTAAAATGAAGTAATGACAACAAAGCACCTGACACTCATTCTGCACTAATTTATCTTACATAGATGTTTCATCTGCAATCCTACTACTTATAACTGCAAGCCCAACACAAATACAAAAAAACCTCAAAGTAAAATAAATTTCATGGACAGATCTACCTTGGCAGATGGCTGTCTTTTCAGACTAACGGTAGTCACAAACATACAGTTTGGTTTTCTGCAAATAAAATTATTACCCCTTACTTAGGGGTACAGAACTTAGAATACTGAATTTCAAAGACTTATTTTTAGTAGTTTTATAAAGACTAAATTATGTTTGCATCACCAGAAACAGAACAAACAAGCCATTTCGTTAACACTCATAATAAACCTTTTAAAAAGAAAAAAAGCATTAAAACAATTTCTATTGACCTTCTCTATTAAAAGAGACACTGACAAACACAAAGCAATTTCATATTGAATTATTATCCTCTTGCTGCTCTAACTCTGACAGAAGTGCTATCAAGCTAAAAAGTGCAGTTTTTCAGATACGTACATGTTAAAGTGCAAATATGTATCCTTACATGACACCTCAATTTTGGTCCATGTCATGTATTAAACACAGATGTAGAACTGACAGGGCACAGGAATGGAAGTCCTTTTTTTACAGCTACCTGAATGCTTTACAACACAAACACAAGCTTCTCCGCAATTCCCCACCAATATTGTTAACCACACCTGCAGAGACCGACAGAGAACATAAAGGAATTAGCATATACAATGAATCCAAAGGCAGATATCAGGGCCCTTATGTTCTTATTCTAACTACAACTTATTTTTTAAAAATAACCATCAACTCCATTTTTTAGATTTTGAAGCATAATCCTGGAAAGGGAAAACACGTCAAAAAAGATACCATGGAGGTTTTAAGAGTTTGCATTTTTTGTAGCTCTGTTATCAAAATAAATACATCAAAAGTAGTCAGCAAATCCAACTGAGAGGTATGAGAGGAAATACATTTAGTTCAGATTTGTATCAGAAACCTTTGCTCGACCAGCAGCCTGCACAAAAGCAGAGTAAATAAAGGACATAGCATATTTTACTGTATGTCCAAGAGCAAGTAAGCTACCTACATGTTTTCCATGACTCTTCAGGGAAAATTTACCAGTTAGGACTCTACTCAGATTTTAATCAAGAGTCTGTTGAATGCCTGCCAAAGAACTTCCTCAAGGGTTATCATTATAGCTTTTTGAAAAGCCGTTTGATCAGACTTTGCATTCCCCTTCGAAGTCCATGACTTGGCCACTTCTGCACTCTGCAAGGTGCCACTGAACTCATGCGACAGACTAACCATGCCTTCCAGATCTGCGTTTGCAAACTTGCTAAGAGTACATGCTGTCCCATCATCCAAGTCACTGCAGAAGATGACAAGCAGTATCAATCCTTGGATCACATCACAAGCAACTGGCCTTCAGAAGGACATTGTGCTGCTGATCACAACACTGACCCTGGAAGTTCAAGCAGTTTTCAGTTTACTGTGCTGGTCACCCATCCAGTCTCTGATTTCATTAATAAGATTACCACAGATACGGCAACTCAGACTATCTGCATATTAAACACAGGATAATTGTAATGGGAGTTTGAAGCCAACAGACACAATGAAAATGACATCTTCCAGTAGTAGCTACATAAAAACCAACAAACATTAATGATTAAGGGTTTGCCATTCATGTAGGATATTAACTTTCTGATACTGCTTATTCATTTTCATTATTTTGTTTGTGCATGGAAGACTACTGTGCCCTGAAGAGTTACTGCAAATGAAGAGGGAATTTTTACTTCAGTAACCATTAAGCTTTCTGACTTTTACTAAAAAACATGTGTGAATTAGCAAAAAAAAACAAAAAAACAAAAAAAAAAAACTTTTTTTTTTTTCCTCAAATCTATGCTGTTTTAAAGAACAGGATCCGATTTCTGAATAAAAGGATAAATAAGTGAAACCAAACATTTGCTCTGACTTTCCAGGTTTGTTAACAAAATATTCTCCCAAAACACAAAATGGTTTTGTACTAAATCATGCCCTAACTCTGATATGCACTAATCATTTAAATGCACGTGCCTTTAATTTTTTTCTGGAATTTACAGCTGACAATCTAGGCTTTATATAAAGAAGTTATGTGACATTATGGGTTGCTCTGAAGGACCAATTTGCATGCATATCTAGAGCAATTCCTAGCATAAATTCATGTATTTAAATCTCACATGTAAGACCTCTGGTTTACTAAGCATTTCTATTGCCTCAGCTGAAATTCCCTGTGCAGTCTGAAGCAATGTAGTTCAAGGAACATGTGAATAAGCTATAGAGAATGCAGTGGGCAGCACAAAAAAATCCCAAAGAAACAAAGCAAATGTCATGGGTTCAGTAGCAGCAGTCATTTTTCTTTAAGCAGTAGCTGGTGTAGCACTGTGTTTTGGATTTTTGGCTTGGGAACAGTGCTGAT
>JASSUY010005204.1:8868-19865 GCA_032466535.1 Forpus xanthops
CTTCTCTGGGCACCCTGTGCCAGCGCTCAGCACCCTCACAGGGAACAGCTTCTGCCCCAGAGCTCATCTCAGTCTCCTCTCTGGCAGTTACAGCCATTGCCCTCGTCCTATCACTGCAGTCCTTGATTAGGAGTCCCAGATCAGCTGGTATAATGCAACTCACTGCTACCAGGAATATAAACAATAAATAAAACAGTTCCAGGAATCCCACCTGGGACTGAAGAGTTGTTAAGCTATAGTATAGAACCATATTTCATTGAAATCAAGGAATAGCTTTGTATTGATGAACCTCAGCCTTGCCCTCAAGACTGTAAGCACACTCCTTCAAGGTTGTTTGTTAATTCTACTGGATAAACAATGTCTTAATACATTTTGGAGTGTATATGAGAAATTAAGATGTAACTTCAGGAAGGTTTGTCACCACTGTCACCAAAAGCATTAGTCTTACTCTTCCTGTACTAGTTTCTGTACTAGTATATGAGTGTTTGCATGCTTATTCAGTGAAACAGATCATACCAGTCTGGTCAGGGAAAAACTAGTCCATGGGAATCCCATGGAACAGCACACAAGATAAATAGGAGCACAAGAAATCAGTTTTCTAGACCTGCAGAAAAGTGAGGCTTAAGTTTTTAGTTTCTCTCAGATAAAAATTAACATTTCTTTATCCCCACACTGAAAATGGCTCAGGAAGACCATTGAAATGACGCCGCCTTAAAGCAAAACCATCAAGCAGAAAATGCAATTCCTGTTTCCTTTTATTGATACTGCCGATGTGACTACCTTTACGCAGGCAGATCTTTCCTACATTAAACATGTTTCTATTCAATTGGAAGTAAGGTTCTGCCCTCTTTACCCCTCAGGTCACCCATGGACACACAGTCACACTTCTCAGAAGATTCCACATTCCCTTTAAGTTTTTTTTTTGTGTGTTTTTTCTGGTTTTTTTTACATTTTTTCCAGATCTGTGTAAAGGTTACTTGGCAGGAATACATGCATATGATGTTAAATGGAGACCAATCCACCACTAAAAGGTAATGCACATAGAACATAATACAGTACTTGGACATCATTTCAAATAAATACCCACATACAAATGTAGTCATTTTAAATGTAACAATATTTCTTATGAATCAATACTGTAACAGAAGATGGAAATACAAGTCCCCGCGCCTAGGAATAATAATACTCTTTCCAGCAAACAGAAATCTTTTCCCCACTGTCAATATTATTTCAATTTGAACTTTTTTTGAGTAGTGGGAATGCTCCCCCTCAGCAAGGACCAATTTAATCATTCATGTGAGCCTCAACAAACAGCTGAGCAATAGGCACAGCTTGCTGATGCACTTCTCTGTTTCTGTTTCCTGAAATTACAATTAGATACAACATGCAAGAGAAGATATCAATGCTTCGCTGTTTACGTTTGCAAACAATACTATGGTTAAAGGCATCCACCACCACCAATGCTAACATAACATCAACATTCCCCAGACGCTGTCTGTACTGTTACCACAAATGTGTTAATACATCTTGCTTCTTTGTTCAACTGAGTCCTTTTGGTTCCCACAGTGTATTTGGGTTTGTTCAGGTTTGATGGTTTTGTTTTGTTGGCTTTGTTTATTTTTTCTCTACAGCCCTGAATTTGCAAGGATTTGCCTGATGAAATATCACTGACTAACAGAATTTGTTACAATTCCTTAAATATATAATCTCTACCCATTAAAACGTGCGAAGGGGGAGTTCACACAGTTTCACTTATTGCTCCATGTCTTCAATAAATTCCAAAACAGCTTTTCCATTTATTCTAAGTAACAGGACTTAGACTAAGCTATTCTAAGAGTCTCCCTTAAAATGATCAAAGGCACTACTGGCAATAATTAATGACAGAAAGGCGCTGATATAGAACACCCTATCATTGACAATTTTAGAATTTTTCTGTCTAGATGTACCATAATTTGGCACAATAAAATGAAAAAGTAACAAAACAATTCCAATTTGGAATTTAACTGGTATAGTTGTATAAAATTCTGTTAATCAATAATACTTCAACTTCCTAGAACCCAGGAATTCTGGAATTTATAGGTAATACTACTTTTTAATATTTTTCAAGTGCCTATTACTGTTTTAACCAGAGCAGAGTCAAGTTTTCTTCTTGTTACACTGAACTATTCCTAAGAATAATAATACAATATGAAAAAAACCCCAGAATTTGAATACCCTGGATTTCTTAATTAACATGGCAGTTAAAAAAAAAAAATCTGTAATTTAAACATATAAAGCTTAATATTTTATAATAAAAAAGCTGCTGAAGCACAGCAGTTTAGCAGAACTCCTGTTTTGTTGTTGCAACTCTTTTCTAACTACAACCTAGAGTCCCCCAAAAAATCTTTGCCACATGCTGATGTAGAATTCAAAAATCACAAGCCCAAATTGGAGAGAAGACTATGAGCACAAAACACGGCATTTCTATAAATCATTCTACAAAAGGAATTAAAGAAGCTAAAGAAAAAAAACATCAAAAAGTGCACAGATTGAACAATCAAATAAAAATGAGCATCTGCAATGAAATAAATTCCTCCATCTGAACATTTCTAGTAGATCATAAACTAATATGGTGATCATTATATTTGAAGTAGGTTTCTTCAGCACTTGTAAGTTTTCTTACTGCAGCAGCACTTTTAGGTAAAGCTCTTTTGTTTTGTAGCTTCAGACACAAAAAGGAAGTTTCAGGTAGTATATATAGGAAAAGGTGTTTTCAAAATTTAGGATCGGGTCAGTGGTTTTCATTCTTTATGCAATAGGCTACCATAATGTAAGAGGCTAAGAAATGTTGTTGCACTGATGGAAAGGCCTTCTCCAGGGACTATTCTACAGCTGGAAAATGGAAAAATAAAATAGTGTTAGGGGAAAAAAAAAATCAGAATCAGTGTTTACTTCTCAATTAAAGAACTGAAAACAACGTGCTGCAAAAGCAGGTTAGTTGGCTGAGGGCACCTGTTAGCTTATTGGGGTAGAAGCAGCCGCCTTAGCTCACCGCTGAAACAATCTGAATGAGTTTAGCCTGGAAACAACAGCTTTGCAGAAAGAACATTTCTTACAAGTACTGAATAAAGCTTTGCTGTTCAAGCACAACTTAATAGCAATGAATGTGCAAGAAACATTTTCAGTGAAGCTTCAGGCTCTCCAGAAACATGCAGGTCAGTTATAGCATGCAGGCCAATGCAGAGAATATAATTCAGAAAAGCCTGCTTGCAGAGGTAGGTGATGGCTTAAGGAATTTTCCATGCTTTATCCCAACCCATTGGAAGTGATATGAAGGACTTACAGAAAATGTGCCTTTCAAGAAATTGTTAATCAAGAATGACAAAACTCAATCTTAAATATTATCTAAAAATACAAACAGCAGGATCAAGTCACCTCATCACCATTCTTCACTTCTTTTTGTAACACGTGCTCCAAGAAGTCAAACCATAGCCTTGACAAGCTCAACCAGCAGTCAGGTTGGCCTTCTTGCCTGTCTTTTCTGATGATTCACAAAAATTAATGAAGATGAAAATGACTACTGAGGCTACTGGCATAATAGCAAAATTGTTCCTACTTGGAACTGAAAGCATGAGTCAAGACTGATAGTAACAGACTGTTACTGCTGTCTGTCTGGTACCACTGTGGTAACACTGAAATCTTTAAAGAAAGTTCCGGTTAATTTGAAATAAACTAAAAATGCATCCAATTACTTTTTCCAATTTGCCTTTTTGCCATTAGCATTTTGCAAAATTACTGCCATTAGAGACATGGAAGCAGTGAAAACTGTATTAAAGATCCCTACTTTTAGCAGTGGAGGCAAAATTGTAACTGTGTCTATGGAAGCAGAGAAAGTTAGCATTCAAATGTGGCTTTTACAAAGTATTTTTACATTATTCTTAACTCAAGAATGAGAAGAATAAAGGCCTTTTTGGAAGATTGTGCAGCAACAAGAAAAGCAGGATTGAAAATTGTTAAAAGATGTCTCGCTTCAAAAATATCAGACCTGCTATTTAGCAATATTAAAGCTCAAATTCAGGACAACTCAATGTTTTCTAAAACGGAAGTAATAATAGATGCACAGAGCCTGGTTTCCTAAAGCCAGAATTGCTGTTTCTTTAAACTTCTCAAGCAGTGATGTTTGAGCACCATATTAGAATTAGATCACTTTTTCCTCCTCTCAGTAATGATAAATGCAATTCTGGCACTGAGCTGTGGCATTCCAATGTTCCCAGCTTTGTAGCAAGGTTTCTAATATTCCATTTGTTTAAAGTTTCACTGCATGAATTTGGAAGTCTTCCTCTTCCCCTTCCTCCAATATCTTGGAAGCCAAAATCCCCTGTGGCTTTCCCTCGCTGGAAAAAACAAGCTGTGCTCCTTATTACCTTATATTAGTATTGTGATATCTCCTGACTACTTAGAAGCAGAGTGGCAATGTGCAGGAAGCAAGCTGCTGATCATCTATAAGAAATGGTAGTGAGATGAGGCAGTATCACACCAGGAGTATTAGTATGGTATTATAAAACAGCACAACCAAGCAGATAACTTGCAGTCTCACATTGCTTTTAGGAATACTAGAGGCATACAAAATTATTTGAAAGAGTACAAAATGAACAGGGCTTTACACTAAAATAAAATTTGAGGCACTTTAAAACTCTGGTTTAGAGAAGCGTGCCTTCCTGTGCTCCACAAGTTTTCCACAAGATTAGAAGCAACATTTTCAATCTTTTTCTCTTATGTAGGCACCAATTATGAAGTACACTTCTATATTATCAAAAACACTGTAATTAAGTGGCTAAAAAGGCCTCTTAGAAGCTTAAATAGCAAACAAAGGTTTACTTGCTTTTAAAGATTAACATGTATACTAAACTACTTCATAAATAATTATTAGCAGAATGATCTGGTTCAATTTCCTGTGCCTATAATGTAGAGCCCTGTGAAACATGTACTTGCATAAGGAATGCAGTATCTTTTGTTCATTTTAAAAAACCCCAGTGAACAGAGCTCTGAAATACTAATCCTATTTAGGTTAATACTGAAAGCTGAGAAAACCTGTTTTGTGACTGACAATACTAGACCATAGTCACATTAATTCTACACACACATGTTGCGTGGCTACAGTAATATATAAAACAGATTCTTTCCAAAGAGCTATATTTGCAAGGAGCAATATGAGACCACAAAGATCCTTTCAGGACATGACACTTTTCCACAGCATAACTTCTTAAAGTGGAACTGTCTACCACGTAGGATCCCAATTCTTCAAATTTTAAGTTTTATATCAGATGGGGTAAATATTGCATATTTTTAATATAGATGTGCAAGTTTATTCTGTTAACCCTCTGAAGAGAGGAAAGCAGAGTGTAAATAACATACCCTACCAATATTTCTTGTAGCTTTTATAGCCTACAAAAGCTTTAGGACTTTGGACAGTGATGATCTGACAGCAAGTTCTTAATATATGCCACAATAGGCAAAATAAGTTCGGTTCAAGTTTCAAAATGCTCTGCATTTTAATATTTGCTTTTCATCACTTCTTAAGCCACAATAACAAGGAAGGTTTTCTGTTTGTTTCTGCTAGTAAAAGCTTTTTCTGAAGAATGCTGCAACCCTGGAGAAAGGATCACATTTGTACTACACAAACTACAATTAGTAGCATCAGATATGCTATATCAGGTGTACTCTTTTAACACTTACCATAAACAGCAAAACCCATACATGTTAATTGTGGAAAAAAGCTAATTCCTTTCCACTATTAACTTGTTAATAGCATCCCCATACTTATGAATTAGTTACAGTTAAGACCACCATAATACAATTTGTATTACCTGGTTCAACAACATACTAGTACAAGCCAACTCACTGCGACATTAGATAGTGGGGATTTACGCTGACTGTTACAGCACAAGATAAGATGCACAATGTGATTTTTCTACATACCTGTCCTAGTCGCAATAGATTTTATACTTCTCATTACAAAAAACCTGGTTGTTAAGGACAGATCCTTCAGACCTGTCTCCACAGGACTGAATATGACTTACGCCTGGGTTACTGCTCTTGGCTTTGGAAGCAGATTTTGTACGTGCCCTTTTGGACTGCTCGTGATCAAGCTCCAAATGTTCCAGCCGCTGGGTCAGTGCCAGTTTCTGCTGGATAGCCATCCGAAGCAAGGAGTTCAGAGTCTTCTTCTCATCCTCAGCTGCTGCAAGCTGCCGCTGCATTTCATCCAACTGTGTGACATATTCGTCACATCTGCAATGAAATATATTAATCTTTAGCAATCCTGTTGCCATCTATAACACATGAACCCCTTGTGTCTGGCCAATATTAGCAGGGATAGCTTTGTAGTTGTTTGCATACACACTCTTTTAAATAGCAGCTTCAACCACACCTGTAGAAAAATACAATTACTTTCACTGGCGTTCTTACAGTCCCACATACCACACGTTCATGCCTTTCAGGACGCGGTAGAATTAACAGCAACCTTAAATGATGAAAGTGTGGGGCCTGATATAAACGTATGCATGTCTAAAGATTAGTCAGTGTCCTTCCACAGTGAGCAGACACAATGCAGTCAAGTTACTTTTGTCTCCACTTATACAGAGACCACTATAGTTCTAACCTCTGGGCTGGAGCCCGATGAGCTCTGTAAAATGACCATTGCTGAAATAGCTATTTTACCATTTGATGAGCACCTGAAATTCACAGTTTGTTACTTCACACTTTGGGTTAGAAAGGACCTTAAGATAATTTAGTTTAACCCATCAGGGGAGGGACGCCTCACCCAAGCTCAAGGCTATACCCTCCCTGGCCTTGAACAGTGCCAGGCACAGCTCATTTACCACTTCTTTGGGCAACCCATGCCAGTGCCTCACTACCCTCACAGTAAAGAACAAATAACAGATTTCCACTGGTGACTGAGCAGCATTGTTACAAGCAAGCATCTCTCAGAATTCTACTTTAACTTCCTCAGATTCCTAAAAAAATCTATAAATATTGGTTTATTACTGTTATCTCTACACAGCAAGTGACTTTTAAATAATCGTTTTCACCATCAAAATTAATTTTAAAACAGATAAAGGAACTGGGTGTTACTGGGAAAACTGTGCGGGAGGTGGGAAGCTGTACGGGCGCCTGCAAACTGCTTCATCTACGGTCATTTTCACTGAGTTTGGAAGCTATTACTTTAATTGCACAGTGCGTCATGGGAAAACTTATGTCTTTACATGTAGATGCATATTTATTGCATGCACAGAAGACCTATTATGTATATGGTAGAAAATTAATAAAATAATACCAGCTGGAATTTACAATGGCCACATCTGTAAAATAAAACTTCTTCATAAAAGCGAAAACAATCACAAAGAAGATCCTTTTAACATCAAAGTGGAAAACCCCCTGACTTAATGGGACATTTATCATCATTCATTAAGGGCCAAACCGTATCCCATTTGCCATGAGCACTACAGAGGAACACGGTCTAAAATGGCCCCAGGAGGTCTGAAAAGACAGCAATACATCTTGTGGGCACAACACCCTTCCCTCTCAGTGAAGGAAGCACCAGCTCCAAAATGAGGGCATGGCTACAGAAATGAGCAGCTCACATCACCACTAACCCTGCAGCCTGCTGCTCTGCATTGGCAGAGATGTATTTTCCTCACTCGGTGGGCAGCAAGGCACACACCACTGGGAGACCTGCGGGGTTTCTCTCCAGTTTTCAAACATGCTCGCGACATTTGAGGTGAAAACCACAAGTCTGGTTATATCACCAGTTACCTTTCTTCTTTAGTTTTCTACCCATACCTCAAACCTGATCCCTTCAAAGCTCCACTACTGCAAACCAGGGGAATGTCCAGAAAGTGTTACAAATTCCTTGAGGAATGCTATGTGATTGCCTCCTCAAAATATGATCTGACACTGGAGTGACCTGTCCCAATTACCCTTGTTTCACTCTCAGTATTACCCTCCCAAGAGATAAGGGCAAGGGGAAATTATGGGGAGTTTCCCTGCTCCCCCTTTCCCAGCTCCTTTCTTGTGAATCAATATGTATCCACTTTTTTATTTGTACGGAACAGGATGTTAAATTAGCCCTGGGGTTTCCAGCACAGTGAAGCCCTGTCAAGATTGCTGCAGACTGTCTACTTAGAGGCGCTAATCAAAGTCAGCCAAGGCAAGTAGCAGGTTTTGCCCTGACCCCCACCCCATTCAGAAATAAAAGAGGCAATAAAAAAAAAAATGAAACCATTGCAGTAAAACAGAGTAGGGAATGCCATATAGCCTTGCTTATGACCCTTCATCCTCTTCTCTAAATGTTTCTGGTAGTCAAACACCTCTTGGTCTAACACAGTGCTGAACCTGAGAGCTGACCAGTAGCAAAGACAAAGCTTGTCAAGAATCTGGAAGGCAATACAGTCGTTCATATGTGAGCCAAGCTATAATTAAAGTCCAAAAGGTTATTGTAGCAAGACATTATCTCATCAAGCTTTCTGTTAGCACAGAGGTTTAAAATTATAACATCAAATGACTCTGCTTAGAAATTGCAAGGCATTCACTATTTCAAATACCTAAGTTAGTTAGATTCCCCATCCCTCTCTCCCATAAAACTCAATTCAAGGACTTCTGCCTTCCTTTTCAACAAAAAAGTGTTACCAGTAGCATTCCTGCAGCTGCATTCTTTACTGTATCCTAGGTAAGAGCTCTCTCCTATACAGAGGAGGATTAGGGAGAGGCAGGACTGTTAACTACTATGACTACACAGTCATACATCCTGAACGTGTTGTCCCGATCTTTAAGTCAAATGAAGTGATAGGGTCTCGAGACCAGCCCATAGTCAGAGGAACACTACACTGCAAACCCCAGTAACTGCTCACTTGATTGGAACAAGTAGGGGGTTGAAAAGTTTCCTAGAACTGGATGTAGACATTGCAGGTGGAGAGGGATCTGCCTTCTGTTCACTGACTCCCAAGTTCATTTTCTCCAAAAAGCTAACCTTCTTAAGCACTGGAGAGGACACAGCCTGTAACACTGCTCTACCTAGTGGAAGTTGCTACATATTGTTGTGGTATGTGTATCTATTCTTGTGGCTTTGCAGATACGACAATAAAAGATCCTTCCCTTTTCCAATTTCATTTCCTGTGTGCTACTTCCCAGCTTTATATTCAATACAAAAGCCAATGACAGACGTCATTTTACAACCATCTTTGACAGAAAATAAATGAGCTTTCATGCTTTAAAGAATACGAAATCAGTGTAAACCTGCTTTACGTTTACACGTTCACAGTTTTAAGTGGATGGCGAACAGAAGGCTTTTGCCTGTTTTCTTTAGGACTGGTAATTAACAACAAAAAGGGATGTGAAGGAGACATCAACTGGATTTTTAAAAACAACACCAGCTGAAGCAAATAACTACACAGAGGAAATACCCTGAGCAATAAATGTAATGGTGAGAAAGAAAACCTAAATCCTCTAAACCACTTCCTGAATCCAAATTACTAAAAGCCAGAAGGGTTGCCTCGTTTTCAAAAGCTGCACACCACTGCCTCCCACAAATGCCAGTTGTGTCTTATTTTTACATACCATTTTAGTTCAGCTTTAGCTTGTACTATATTCAATAACATTGATAGCTTAATTCAGTACTGAATCAAGATCTGCTCCAGAAAGAAAAATGGGATGTAACCAATGCACCTGGACATAATTACAACTTTTCCCCCTCCTCTGCAATCAATATGAGTATCAGAGGACAACTTCCAAGAAAGCAAAGCAGATGTGACTGAAGGAAATCTTTAACTTTTAGCTCAAGCAATCACAAGACCTACCTAAGAAATTAAAACAGGGATGATTAAAAAAATCACAATTTTTCAGCTTTACTAAACACTGGGAAGATTAGCAGAGAAGCAGTTAAAATGACATAAATGAGCACTGACTGCATTCTGCTATAAGGGGTATTAGCCAGCTGCTATTTCAAACTGAATCTTCATATTAAAAATCAATATTAATGGCTGTGTTTTACCACCTTCCCCCACCTGACCACAGGAACAAGGCCCACTGCTGAGTAAGCATCTTTTAGACATTTTTAGCCTTGAACAGTTGTAAGCCATGCACAATCCAGCTTCAGTAATGTAATCTTCAAGAATCCCTGAAGAACAAAATAAAGAACAAATCCTGAAGAAGGAAGAAGACAGAAACCCCAGATTTAGGCAGTTTAGGATTATAGATAAGCAAGTTTAAGGGAATGTCTGCAGAAACCTTAGGTAATTACTAATTTTCCTCAATATCTTAATCTTGTCTGAGTTCTGTCGTTGAAGTAAATAAATCCTTTGGCCTCTATTTGTATTAATCACTGTGATTTTCACTAAGAACAGAGAACGGTTTATAACCAGATATAGTTTTCCAGGATACTGCTAATCAGCTATGTATAATTAATGTTCATTAGTAAGAGCTATTAAATAAAGTAATCAGACCACAAATCTTTCTTGTAGTTTGAAACATATGGGAAGAATTATCTTCAGCACTGAAAGGGAACAATCAGCTTAACATTGCTGGATGCTGCAGCTCTTCTAAATGTCCACCGAAAAAACTCTCAAGGAGTGATCATAAACTTCATGGCAAATTCCCTAGTTCTAGAACTTAAAAACAAAGCCGCTTTTGCATGTTTCAAGGCTGAAATTAACAACCCTATTAAACTGCATTATAAGGAAGTTATAGTCTAGAGCAGGCACATTAGCTTTATAAACATAACTACGTGCAAGGCATCTCTCATGGGCTTTTGTAGTCCGTATATAAGATAGCTGAATGTCTTTGCTCTGCCCTGGATGTCTTCTTGCTTTCATGAGTGTGCTGGCAGCCCAGACACTTTTATAGAATCATAGAATCATAGAATAGTTAGGTTTGGAAAGGACCTTAAGATCATTCAGTTCCAACCCCCTTCCCATGGGCAGGGACACCTCCCACTAAACCATGGCACCCAAGGCTATGTCCAA
>JASSUY010005206.1:0-23513 GCA_032466535.1 Forpus xanthops
AATTCTTTACTGTAAGGGTGGTGAGGCACTGGAATGGGTTTCCCAGGGAAGTTGTGAATGCTCCATTGCTGGTGGTGCTCAAGGATGGGTTGGACATAGCCTTGGGTGGCATGGTTTAGTGGGAGGTGTCCCTGCCTGTAGCAGGGGCGTTGGAGCTAGATGATCTTAAGGTCCTTTCCAATCCTAGCTATTCTATGATTCTATGATTTCATATATAAGTGCAAGGCTAAATTTCTCAAGTTTGTTAGCTGGTGATGGCATTAAGCAGGTAGAAGACAAGCAGAATTAATTAAGATCAGGAGTTAATACACCTTATACAGAAATATGCCTAGAGAGTGGAACCCAATTGCAGCAGCAGAAAAGAAAATTCTGTTTCAGCTGCTACCACTTTATATCCTGCTTACATACACTGAATTATTTCTTAGAGATGAGGTTCCATATCTAACTTACCATCATTTGGCACTTGAAGAGCATGCTGGTTTTAAACCATTACTGAAATTTTGAATTGAATTCTGGCACCTCCAGAAATAATAAAAGTATTGATTTCTAAGCTATTTACATGCCACCATACTAGAGCATACAGTTCAAAAAACTCAGCAGGCAGTCAAAAAAGCAGAGCTGTGCTGGTGGTAGGCATGTTGCATGCCATGCTTTCTTTACAAGATATTGCAGAGGTGTGTAGAAAAGACTACTACAAAGTCTCCCACTGACTCAAAGGAAGAAGCCTCTCCAGGAGTAGCTGCAACAGCCCAGACAAGTACAGTGAAAGCCTCTAAAACACTCTCCCATAGTTTTTGGAAGGGCTAAAAAGACAACTCCCGTCTTCCACTCTTTTAATTTACAAGTTAATTTCAAGGGGAAAACGGGATTCTGAAGGGTCTTCTCATCTGTCTTGCGTAATTTAATTCAATGTTCACTTCACATGTAAAGGACCTATGGCCAAACTCCTTGGTTGTTTACAGCAGTATATTCCCATGTTTACTCAGTTATAACTAAATCAAAGTTTTCTACCACAGCATTCTGTTTACTTGACTCACTTGGCTCCCTTTACAGTGCCTTAAGTGACACATCTAAAAAGTTTGTGGTTGGTAGCTGTTGTCTCCTAATCTTTAGTGACAACTCAGATCAATCTCTGGTGTTTTCCAGGCTTGGAAAGAAAATAGAAATGAAATAACTTATTTTCTAATTTCCATTGACATTTTCCTCTCTCTTTTTTTTTTTTTTTTTTTTTTTTTTTTTTTTTTTTTTTTTTTTTACCAAAGGCTCTTTTCAACAGAGGTTAGATTTTCCATCTTTCACTTTTAATGACTGAATTTTCAAACACTGAATTTTATTGCTCTTCTCTGTGGCCTGAGATCATAGAATCAAGAAGGTTGTAAAAGACCTTTAAGATAATCAAGTCTAACCATTACTCCAGGACTGCCAAGGCCACCACTAAACCATGTCACTAAGGGCCACATCTACACAGTTTTTGAATGCTTCCAGGGACAGTGATTCCACCACTGCCCTGGGAAGCCTCTTTCAATGCCTGATCACCCTCTCTGTGAAGAAATCGTTCCTATTATCCCAATCTAAACCTCCCCTGGTGCAGCTTGAGGCCATTACCTCTTGCCCTATCGCTTGTTACTTGGGAGAAGAGACCTACCTCCACTTCACTACCACCTTCTTTCAGACATTTATAGAAAGTGATAAGATCCCCCCCAAAGGCTTCTCTTCCTCAAACTAAATATCCCAAATTCCCTCAGCTGTTCTTCATAAAACTTGTCCTCCATGCCCTTTATTAGCTTCATTGCCCTTCTCTGGAAGCTACTCACCTTTTACACACCCTTACAAGAAAGCTTTATAGAGACTTTAAAGAAATTATTAATGTATTTGATGCCTGATGTACTAAAATCACTCTAAAAAGAATTTTTTTTCCCCATGTTTTGCCTCAACAACTTTGCTTTCCATTTTAAAAGGGAAAGGCAGCTAGAGACAAGGGAGCAACACTGAAGGAGAAACATGATAAGGAACACTCATAGAAGACAGTCTGTGTGACAAAGCACAGGTGGTTTTGAACAGCTCTGGGCACATGTACTCATACAACGAAGAAGAAAGGAAGAATATATCAAGCCGACATTGGCCTCCTTGGTTTGAGTGCAGAGACCTATCAATTTGTGTCTCTTGGCTAGTCTTTGTAATAAATATAGGCTTGGTGTGTAATGAAAGCCAGCTGAGTGTTTCTCAAGGTACAGATGCTTTCTTTTCTTGTGATTCCAGCTAAGATCGTTCTTACTCTTCATAATCTCTCACAGCTGCCAAAAATCCATCTTATCATTGCATGAGGTGAAGTTTCCATTAACAGCTATTATGGTAGCAGAGGTCAGGCATCCAGTGTCAAATGAGCTGCTAAAGAGAAACACTGCGCTAGAAAATGCTGTATTAGGGAGAAAACCTCAACTGAGGTGTGTTTTTTTATTAATTTGATTAGGTTTTATGTGCAGATGTGGCTGTACTGTGCTGCTGACAGGCTGGTTTCTGATGTCTCAGAAAAAGAAAGGGAAATTTGGGGTCTGGAGGAAGTGGGAATATACATCCACTTGGCTGATTGTAGAGAAATTTTAACAGTTCTGATGATGCTCAGTTTTCATTAAGTCAGCCAATCAGACTGGCTGCCCCTTCAGGTTGGAAGTCTCAAATGAAAGAAGCTCTGACCTTAAACACCACTTGCAATTTCAACACTTGCATTGCTGTAGAGAGGTTCCTGACTCTCAGTCATCACAAGGGAATAAAATAAAAGCAATAATAATAATAGTCCTTAGTTTCCAATCACTTAATAAAGAATGAGAAGTTTTCCATCAGAAAAGAAACAACTCCATCTCAAATATTTTCCTTTTTAAAAGATCTTCTAGTTCTTCAGAACTGAACACATTTTTGTCGATAATGACTAATGGTATTTTAATAGCCATCTAGTATGATGAAGGCATAATATTCTTTTGAAATTGCTTACCTAGAAATGCATATAGCCTGGAAGACATTTTGAATATGAACACTGTGTGTCTTTAAAATTACCTATCTATATGATATCAAAGGTATAACCGTCTGGGCGTATGTACTGTGCAGGTGTCAAATGTTAATTGTCAGTGTGCTACACTTTGAACAATGGCAGAAGAAAGCAGGCCAAATAATAAGGTTCAATAAATTTAGGGCTTGTTTTACAAACCCTCTCAATTTGAAAATAATGAAATGCATAATTATTTGGAAAACTGTTACAAAAACATTGACTATCATGATATATTTTAAAAATTACTTTTGACATTTAAAAGCATAAAGGAATTCAATATTTGCAGAAACTACTGGCTATTTTTCAAAGTATCACAATATTATTCTTCCTAAAGTACCTCGATATTTCAGGCCTTCTATGTGTTCCAGCATGCAACAATTCCTGCAAGCCCCTTATCATCAATGCTGAAGGCCCTTAAATATACAGCCACAGACAAAACAGATGTTAAGTTGGAAAACACTGCTCAGGATTAAGGGACAGAGAAAGCTACAACTTCCCTTTAACTTTCTTCTTCATTTGTGTGGGTTGAGCAAAGATATGGGCACTTTGCTTAAGAGTAATTTGCAATTACTCTCACTTAAGAGTAATTATGAGCATTGTGCATGGGCACAACATAGCTTGTGAAATACACAGTTATACAAATGGGCATTATCTTCAGTTAGAGGGTCTGCGTTCCACTAAAAGTATTTTTCATGCAATGCCTTACTCTCTCCTTTCCCTTAATAGGATGTCCAGGGAAGTGCTGGAGTCAAAATACACCCCGAAGTATTTTAAAGAGTGTAGCACTAAGGGACATGGTTTAGTGGTGGACTTGGCAGTGCTAGGTTAATGTTTGGTCTCAATGATCTTAAAGATCTTTTCCAACCTAAATGATTCTATGATTCTATATGAAGTTGTTCCCCTCCCCTCTGAATACTGTAGTTCTAAATATGGACTTAACCAATCAAAGCCAAAAGCATCAGACACCAGCAATATCACAGTATGTCAGCTGAGCCTAGGGCACCCTTCCCTTACCAAAAAGCCACCTTGCAAGTTTATGGACCAGGGTCTATGGAGAATGGGATTTCTTTAATAAATAACTAGCATTTTTATGCAGTATAATAAATGATTTGCATACAGAGATGTGAATAATGCACTGTATTATAAAATCCCATGTTATTCAGCTTAAAAAAATCCCTACAATACTTAAGACATTGCAAAGCTTTTACAGAATTACTCACAAAGCAGGACATCAGAACTCAGCTTCACTGACTGCATCTGCCACTCTGTCAGTAAGCTGGAACAAATCCCTACCAGTACCCAATACTTGGGTAGACATTATGCCAAGACTTGTAGAGCAGTTTATGCTCAGGATCAAATCCACAGGTGCTCTGTGACAATACAATTCCTACAGCTACCCTGACTCTAGGGTCCCACAGCTGCTATCGGAGATGGAGCAGTACGGGAACTGGAGGATAACTGGGAAATGAAGAGCATGTTTGTAATATCTTCCCAGAGCCCCACAAACCTAACTCTTGTTCTCTACCTTCTACATGAAGAAACTCTGAAATAAGATGCAGTATTAAGCTGGTTTGCTATCCATCTCCCACAGAAGGTACAATGCTGCAGGCAGAGGTAGACATTTCTGTGATGAAGACAAAGCATATCTGAAGTAGTCTGCATCCACTCCTTAGTTAGCACAAAGATACACTGTCTCCCTTAGCACTAACATTTCAAGAAAGCCATTAAGTCATGGATTTGAATCAAAAGGATATTGATTAAAAATCCATAGTATTTTAAATAGATTAATGAAACTGTTTTTCATTTGTGTCAACTACACAAAACCTTGTTTTATAAAATGGGTGGCTGAGATACAGACACCAAAGCCTTTGGTTTGGTTTTGTTTTGTTTTAATTTTTTTTTTCCCCTAACTGGGAGAATTACATATATGTTAAGATTTCTGGTAGAAATCTGGTCTCTTTCAAAGTATACTGATTATGGGAATACCAGATTAATGAGAATCTTAATAGAATTAACAGAAACAAGGCATGAAAGTGAAAATGCACAGTGCTGAACGTATATACTCTGCTATTTAGAATGGCATTTTGAGTAACTGTGAGAAATAGATCTCTAAGAACATTTCTCAGGATGTTTTTTACATTAAAACCAATCTTTGTAAACTGTGTCCTGCTTCTAAATCCTGAGGTCCCTCTTAAAATACAATTGAGATTATGCAAACATAAACTAGTTAAAATGGTAAAAAGGATTTAATGATTGAACTTGATAATCTTACAAAGTCTTTCCAACCTAAATGATTCTCTAAAGAATTCTATAATTGTAAAACATCAGCACTTCTACTGTCCTCTTAAAACTGCAAGCAAAAAAACAGTATGTATGCATGCAGCTCTGACAAAATTTTCAAGACTCCTCTATTATAGAACAGGTCTGTCTTCCAAAACAGGAAGCCAAACCCAGCCTGAAGGCAGAACAAAATGGGACTAGGGTTGGCTGAGGAAGACTGTCACAGCCTTTGCCAGCCAGTCACTGCTTCCTTTAATGCTGGCAATCTTAAAAGTTCCACTTTACATCCCAAGAGGACAGAATGCATTTGGCCTTGTTGCATTCTCTTCTCACCCTCTCACTCTCCCTTATCCTCTTCATACAGAAGGGAAGATTTCATCACCTTGCTTGCAAACAGATGCAGAGAAAGATTTAGGAAACAGCATCTAAGGTGAACAGGGCCCCTGGGAAACTGTTATATAAAACAGTGATGGATGATATCAAACAGCAATAATACAAGTATGATAAATTTCAGACAAAAACTGTAATAAGAAAAAAATAGAGAAGACCAAGCTAAAAAATATTTCCATCAGTGAGATGTAGCTTCTGACACTAGTGCCCAGGAAGCTGAGAATTATTTTCAGAAATTGAAAATAAAAAGCTATGCAAGAAGCTTCAAAAATATAAAGTTGAAATTGATGTTAAAAATGTTTAGCTTTTATCAGCACCACAGTTGACGCAGCTCATAGTGCTTTCACTTACTTAGTATTATACATTTCTTTGTGGACTACCACCAAACACCAGCAGCTGTAGATGACAGACTTTTGGTTTGATTTAGTGTGGCAGCTCCTATATTCCCTCTAGTTTCTCTCTTCCTCACAGTAGGAATCCACCACATTCATATGCACCAGAGCAGAAATATTTCCAGTTAAAACTGTTGCACAAATTAAGTTCTGCTTTGTTAGCTACTATTATGTCAGGAAATATTTTTTTTCTGAGAATTCTTTTATAAAAGCATACCATTTCCATCTAGTTTCTTAGCCAAACTTTTTATTTCATTAAAAATTGAAAGCATAAAATTAAAAAAAAAATTAGAAAAAATACTACTGCAGTTTCTGTACAGATGCCTTAACAACATATCCTCTCTAGAATAGGGTCCTCGACCAAACAACCTCTCTTTTGATGCCTTACAGTCCCTTCTCATTTCATTACCTGGTGCTTCATGAGATACGGCTGGGACCTGGCCCTCAGGGAAAAAGGGGCGTATGAAACATCCGAGGAAGTTTTCACTAGTCACATCTTATCCACACTTCCAGACAGATTTTTCACTGGGGTACCTCTGCGTTTCTTTTGATAGATAATTGAATTTCCAAGTAAAACATGAAATGCACAGCTTTACATTAAAAAAAAAAAAAGAAAATCCAGCTCTAATACATGATTTTCAACCTGTGCTACACATTACTATACGCTTAGTATTTCCATGTGTGTTGAGGAGATGATATTATACCTGGGTTGATCATATATACACTGAAATATGTAACTGCATCTTTAGCGTCTTCAAGATAGTTCTGATAGATCTGATGAACAACCTGGGACCTGTACCAGACCTTGTTTCCAAGTTTAGTAACTGGAAAACAAAAGCATCTGATGCATCAGGTCAGTAGAGCAAAACAGTATACACTGAGAGGGGTTGAGCTGGTTTTCTTCTTTATGTAAGTAACATGCTGTATGGCTTACTTTGCTGTCAGTGAGCCAGAAGCTCATAGGCAGTGCGGCTAAGTCAATCCAGAGGTTACTGAAGGGAATTTCACTCACACTGCAGTGTGTCCTCTCAGCACAATGCTGGCTCCTTCTACCTTCTACTTTCTTTTCCCCTCCACCTCCTCGATGCTTTTCATTATTATCGCTACACTCAATAATGTAGCAACACGTGTTATTTCTTCCCAGTCCAACAACAGTAAGTGTTAAGTAGATTATAGCTCCAAAATGCAATGTGTATATCATATTTTGTGACTAACACAATCTCCCAATCAGGACATTTTGATCTTCCAGTTATAGTTAGGGACTTTTTCAGGAAATGATCTTTTTACATACTCTCATAAACTCTCAGAACGTCTGGTTTTGTTTCACTCTCTCTGCTAAAGAACACCAATAGTTTCTCTTTGGTTTTCCACTGTATGTTTATTGAGCTGATAAAGACTATGAGATGTATTGAAAGAAATATTTGGTTTATTTTACTTTTTTTTCTGGCAGTGATAAGAGAGTAGAATCCATTTTAATAACCAGAATAAAAATAATCGGCATGTCCAAGTTATATTTTATACATATGCATACATGATTTTTTTTTTCGTTTCATTTTTTTATGGGCACCTTCCTGACTTGCAGCCAAACCGTGCTAACACTAGCCAGTTTGTGCATTTAATTATATCAGCATGTAACTTTAGACAGAATTTCTTCCTTTTTGAGCTGCAGCATAAGAGGCAGCTTTCATAGGAAACAGGAGAACGCAAGGTAAGGGGAGCAAAAAGCCCAACTTCCATTCTACAACAGAGCTGGATTAAAATGCATACAGATCTAGATGATGTACTGAAACACAGTATCATGCCCTCTGTATAATTTATAGAATACAAGCCTGAAGTAATAAATACCTTAGGGAACAGTTAGTGGTGAGTGGGGGCCTCATTTAAATGCAATAGTTACATTAAAATCAGCCTAAACTAGGCAATGTTCTGGTTTAGTTACAGGCAACAAAACAGAAGCTGCAGTCAAAAACTCAGAAAATCTGCTGAACTTCCATGTCCCTTGGTGTCTGTCTTCCTTTTCATGCACACACACACATGGATACACACACTTCCATAAATTCTGACCAGCAAATAAAGAAAACTGCTCAAAGAAACAGATATTACTGTATTGTTGTTAGAGTAAACATTCAGCTGGGCATGCAAAAACAAACCCACCAAAAAAACACTTTATGCCTTTTAGGTTTAAAACTTCTGTTAAAGAACAAAAAAGGCTTCGAGTTCTTTCTCCAGTACATTGAGTTGAAGGTAAGGTTATTGTTTGTCAGCAGGCTACGACTGACCCTAATTAAGCATTTTTATACCACTCATCTGCTGCTAGGGAACATGTCATTAAAACACAGGAAACATTAATATACAGATTAATGCTATAAAAAGAAAACTTTTACACAGTTTTAACTTCCAATTAAAAGAAGCTTACAAAACATTAACCCTTAGAATACTGCAACATCACCACCTCCTGAAAGCTCCAGGTGGATGTTTGCATTACTTTGCCTATTCATTTAGTCACACATAGTTCTGTCTCAGTATAAATGTATTTATCTGAGTTGTATTCATTCACAGAATGTATGTATAATTGCAGATCTTAAATTAGGGAATTGGTTATGTGTATTTACTACATTTTGATTATTTGGAACAGATTTCAAATACTTTTCAGAAAAACGGTGAGCAATGGCTATAAATCTCTATATCTTAGGCTAGTTGAGACCACAGCATATACTAATTATTTATTCATTATTATTTTTTATCAACCACTGTGGTCCATCTTGAAGCAATTGCATTTCTGTTTGAAGGCATCTCCATGCTAACTCCATCTGCTTTTAAGACCAAGTATTGTTTTGGACTGAGTTTTGGGGTAAGGGGAAGAGGCAAAGAAGTATTTAAGGATGTATGTATCTTATCTATTTACCAGAAGCAATTTGCTATTGATTGCGAGGTGCTATTTAGTCTCTTGAACCTCTAGTTCTCTCACTGGATCCCCCATTTGCTTTCTTCCTTTTTGTAAAGAGCTATGCTTTAGTTCAAACCCTTTAAAAAGGGCTTTACAACCTCAGAGATTAGCAATACTCAATTGAGAAGGTGTAACTAGTGACAGTCATTCTCTTAGATTTTACAAATAGCTATACATATACAGTGCATTCACTATTTTTTATAGAATTGTATCATAGAATGGTTTGGGTTGGAAGGGGACCTTAAAGTTCATCCAATTCCACTCCTGTGCTGCACCTACCAGTAGACCAAGTTGCTCTAAGCCCTGTCCAACTCTGCGAGGGATGGGGCAGCCTCAAATTCTCTGGGTAACCTGTGCCAGTGCCTCACTACCTGCACAGTTAAGAAGTTCACCCTAAAATCTAATCTAAATTTTGTTAGTACGTTACTAAATTTGAGGAGTTCTTTAAAATTTTAGTGCATTAGCTTCCTATTGGTATCTATACACGAATACATATAGATGAAGAAACAGAATATTTAACACTATCTCAGTCTGCACATTTAGTATTTAGCGCAGTTTCAACAGTGACATCACTGCTTTTACTTTTCAATTTTTTAAATAAAAACATTTTAATTTAAATGTTACACAGTATGCCTCAATGTTACACAAGCATTTAAACAAAATCAGATTTTTATTGGAACCACAGTGGAAATATTTACAGTAAAATTCACCTGGCTTCAAGTATTGTTACAAAGTTGAAATTCAGCCCAGTCTTGAAAGTTCACAAAGGTTCATTAGTCTATTCGAGTAAAACCTAGGCTCATTTTCAAGTAAACTTTGGCTGATATTTAGTTTTAGATGAAGGGCACAGTATGATAGTAATATGATTAAAATATCTTGAGTGCAAAACCACTGTTGACTCTTGTGAAGTGGAAGAGAAACATTATTGTTTTGGTTACCCATTCAATACTCATAAAATTGGTTGCTCGCTTTCAGAGGGAGGTTTACTGCTTATGCTCACAAATACTCACTATGCAGCCAAAGGATTGGCACAGTCAGCTAAGAAGAAAACACATAACATGAGCAAATGAAAGCGTTGCTGGTTGTTTAAGGAGTTAAAATGTCTCCTAAACTGGAACAAGCAAATATGCTGTATATTCTACCTAAACAAGAGACTAAAAGGGAAAACAGCATTCTTTAAAATCTTTACAAACTTTAAAATCTATTTCACATCATTACCATTACTTAATGGATTTACAGTTTGTTTCTTATTGTCCATTATCCCAATGACCCAGATTCTACTGCAGCTCAGATCCAAAAAAAAAAAAAATCTTTCTAATCATATGGGAATGGAAGACCCTCAGTGAAGTTAAAGGATATATTGTAAGCCTGGTTTGTCATACCACACCAGATTGCATGCTACTAATCTGCAGAGTTACAGCTAGTTTGTTGAGATTAAACAAGGGAGGAATGAGAAAGTATCATTACCTCCTCTGAGGCTTCAAATCCATTTTCAGTCTGCTGTGATGACCCTAGCCACCTTTGAGATTCCCTAGAGAAAAGAAGGAAAAGAAATTAATAAATAGGTATTCATAAAGATGGCTGTCCCCTAAACAGTATCTGCTCTCTCTTTCTTCACTTCTTAGTATTCTGTGAAGAAAGAATGTCTTATCTATATGAAAACATAATAAAATACATATGTATCCTTGTATATGGAAAAGGTATGTAATTAGTTTTATTTGAAAATAAGAAACAAAAGAAGACTGAATGAATGCCCATAATAAAAAACAGTAGTTCTTCCTTTTCCTTTTTTTTTTTTTTTTAAGAAAGGCTCTATTTAAAAATCCTAGTAAAACAAGCAGATGGACTAATTTCATTTAAATTAAAAATAGTACACACACACAGAGAATTAAACAGAAGCCCCACTTTTTAGGGAGTATGAACTATACATACAGGGGAATTTACCTTCTCCTTGATCACCTTGATCATACCAGACAGGTCACTTCATATAACAGCAATATATTTTCTTCATCCCAGTCTCTTTTGGCGTCTTTGCCTAGGAGTTGAAAACATACCTCTCCTCCTTAACAAATCATTATCTTTCACCCATTAAAGAGGACCAGAAGTTTCATTTTAGTATTGAACTTCTGATTATACACATAAATTTAGTTCACTCCCTGGCTTCACTTTGGGCTCTCCCAGCCAGCTGCCTTCAAGACAAATGTGGAATAGAGGATTTTAATCCTAAAGCAACATGGATGCAAGGAGTTACTTCTCCATGGCTCTGAAACTAGGGCTCTTCCCTAGTTCATGTGTAATGATTTAAATAGAACTGAATGGGTTTGTCCAAGGCACAGTAACGTTTTCAAGAGGCAAGAAAGGCTTTTAGAAAACTGCCTTGCTCTGTGACCTTTTCTAGCATTAGAAAACATGGTGGAAGTTTAATTTGTACATTTTCATTGTATGACTGAGTCCCATTTCCACACATATTGTTTCTCTATCCTGCCTCTCTAACATATATGTCATGACACATTAAGAAAATGTCACAAATTACAGGTTTGACTGTGGATACTCTTTGATAAACTGTGAAAAATGACTGACCTTCCATATAAAGCATGTCTCTTCTCTGTCTAAAAAAGCAGAGTCCACCAGTTTATGGGAGTAGTAGAATAGCTTTGGTAGGCACCTGGCATCCAGCCAAGGTAAACCCAACCACACTAACCAACCAACCAACCAAAATTACAGAGATAAGCATAAGGTAAGGGAAAGGGCAAAGAAAGAAGGGAAAGTGGGAAAGGAGATGAGCCTTTTGAGAGCTGGTAAGAAATTTTTTAAAACACTCCTTTTACTTACAGAAGATAAACCAAAACTAAAACAAGCTCAAAAATATAAAGCTTTTATTTTTACACCAGCTTGCCTTTGGAACACATTTACATTTCAAATCATGACTATGCAGGCTAAATAGTACTAGGTAGTCTAATTTATATTTATATTTTGAAGTATTGCTGAAGAATCACTAAGTGAAGAAGGAATTTAAACTCAGAATGTGTTCAGCAACATTTACTTGAGTGAAAAACAAAAAAAACCTGTAGTGTTGCTACTGTTGCTCAATATTAAATCTGAACAGCTGTGTCTGAATGATTTATGTGCTAAATAATTAAAAGTAAATCAAATAAACACATGGGAACACTTGTCATTCCATTTGTTCTCATAAAATTCCCCTCAGGTTATTTCTTTTATAAATCGGCAATTTGACCAAGCAGATTGCAGGACTGTGTCATGCTAATATTTTGGCATGTCCAATAAGTAGGGATAGAGTGTAAGACTTTTTTGTCACTCTCACAAAGTGGTTTTGAAGTGTTTATCCATGTAGTTATGGTAAATTGCATTAATTAATAGTGACAAACCCTTCTGATGTGAAGTTCCTAAAATTACAGTAATCTCAGTGTCTTAAACATTTGCAGGACACATTTCTGAGATGTTATGAAATGGATCTATATACAAGAAACTTAAAATACATTTTCAGAGCTGCAATCATGCAGTTTTAGTATATATTCTGCCTCCAAGTTTCACAGTGATTACATTTCAAAATCAGTTATCTTCGTAAGATATAATATCTGAGAGAGATTTTAGCATGATTCAAATTAAACAAACATGAAATGCATCTTCAATCAAAAATGCTACAAGCATTGTCTGAGACTATTTACCAATATGATTCCTTTGTAGAGAACATTGCAAACCATGCATAAATTCCATTCATTTTTTCAGGATATCTTTTGGATTATGTTCTCTGTTGTGCAAACTTTCCTGTAGACAAAAAGGAATTTAAGTGTATTTTACTTTATTCTATTCCCAGTTATACTTCTCAGGATTCATGGAAGCTCAGTGTTTTCATTCAAATTGTGACAGAACAGACTTCTGAGGATCATGCCTCTATGGACTGTGCTTCTTTCAGGTTCATCTATGATGAAATAAATAGTCTGGGCCCATGTCATTTCTCAAGAAGGATTACAAAGAAATTGTCCGTATGTAGGATATAAGCGAGTGAAACAATTTTCCTTTCATATTCTTTCATACCAGACAGCCAGTATGGAAAACTTCATCTTATTTGATGAAGTCTTACAGAAAGAAAACATTGTTTTCATGTATAAGTATGATCCCTGATTAACCAATTAACCAGTTCCCATGACTGTCATATACACATATAAACATATTGCTGGCTTAAATCACTGTGTACTTCTTCTGTCCTATAAAACCAGCACAGTTTCTGAATTAGAGAGGTATCTGAAGAAATCTACCCATCACTTCTGGAGACAGAGGTCATATTGCTTTCCATTGTGACCCATGGAGGCCTTAAAAAAACACGGAATTATAAGTTGTTTAGACATTATACTCCCACTCATATTACCATTTCTCTTCTAATTCACAGCTGACACGCATGCTCCAAAATAAGTTAAGAAGTTGCATAGAGTTATCACTGAGGACTAAAATTTTGAAGCATTTATGATATTTCATATTATTTATGAATAAACCTATGAGTTTCACATAGAGGAATATTAGCACTCTGTCGTCTTTCTGCATAAAATGCTGCCTTTAAAAAAAAAAAAAAATCCCATGAATATCCCAACATCATTTTCTTTCCAGAGAACCTTTCCTGGAATTCCATGTAAGCCAAGTTGGTTGGTTTCGATTCCCAAGAGGTTTCAGCCAAATTTTTTCAGGATTCAAATTGTCCTTAAATCAGCAGATAATACCTTTCTTTTCACTGTCCTAAAAAAAAGCCTTTTTTTAAATAGTTTTTCTTTTCTTATTAAACAGAATAGCACTGCCATAGAATAAAATATTCATATTGAGCCTTCTGTACTCATTAGCAGTGAAAGAGGAAAAAAAAAATAAATATGAGATTATTCTTATTTCATTACAACTGAGCAATAGTCTGCAGATATAATCCAGAGGTAAATCTTGCAATAAAATTGACACAAACTGCAGCCCAAAACCACCTCTGAGTTTAAAATTAAATCCTACACTTTCCAATTTCCCCAAGTAATTTTCAAACTCATAAGAATAAATTTTAAAATCCTCAAAAAAAATTAATTATGATGACAAACAAAAAATAACCATTTACTAGTGCTACATCTCATTTCAAGTGCCAGCATTCTGAAAAAGCTGATTTTAATCAAAGGAAATAGGAATTAAAAAAAAAACAATCTGGGCATCACTAATGATATGTAAAAAATTTTAAGTTTTTAATAAAGATATAAGGTTTTTGCCTCTGTAGCAGAAAGTATGTGTTATTGTTCCCCCTCTTTTTAATCAGAAAAGGTTAAGCTCTTTTCCAAGCAACTTATTTTCAAGTCAGCTAAGTCAAAGCACTGCTGTACTGTAAGGTTTCATCTTTCAACAGGAAATGTCTGCCTGGCGTAAGATTTACTTTCACAGCAGTCCTGAGTTTACGATACCAGTCCTTCACCCTATGGGAAAAGTGAAATATAGCAAATGTACTATGCACTACCTGCAAAACTCTAAAACATTGCCCATTTTTCACTTGAACAACAAAAAAGTAAAAGAATTTTAGGCTATTTCTATTATGAACAGAAAGTAGGGGGAGCTAGTTCTCTTGATGCAGCCTTATTTCTTTACAGAAATTTGTAAGCTGCACTCTTCCTGAGCACAAGAAAACTGAATGAAAAGAGATGGCTTTCTTGCTCACTTTTCCAAACCACTGTAAGCCAAAATGTTCTCTTTCTTAGGGGATTCATTCTCCATGTTAGGCCAAGATGGGTCTCCTGTCCCTTTAT
This sequence comes from Forpus xanthops, assembly GCA_032466535.1. Taxonomy (NCBI): domain Eukaryota; kingdom Metazoa; phylum Chordata; class Aves; order Psittaciformes; family Psittacidae; genus Forpus; species Forpus xanthops. Next base: position 14,830 of record JASSUY010005206.1, read on the forward strand.
CAGTTTCTTTTATCTTTTCCACATCTCACCCACAGCCATACAAACAACCCAAAACCCAGCAGCTGGGAGAACTCTTACAGCTTCCAATTGCCTAGTGAGCCTTTCCCCTGTGCTGTGAGGAGTTCCTGTATCTTGGATGGCAGCTGCTACAGTTTTACATTAGAATTTAATTTCCAAAAAAGCCCTAAAATTACAGTGGTATGCTATGTCTCTTAGGCTTTAGAGAAACTTGGTTTCAGCTATAGAATATTTTGGTTTGTTTTGGGCTTTTTTTAGCGTTTAATCCATCTTTTGTATATTAGTTTTAATAATGCATTTTAAAGCACTGATGAGGGTACTCCACAGAAAATAGGATGATATTATGTAAGCATAACACCTGTGAAGAATTAGATGAATACATATGGCTTGCTACAAGTTAAAATTATGAACTGGAAGGGATTGCCATTATCTAAAGAGTTCAGACAATTAACCAGGAAAAGGAAAGAACCTTTTCTGGGTCAAGATGAACTGCAAATTACTGAGGGTCTGCCACTTCATTCCTTGTTATAGAGTATTTTTTCATGCTAACAAACCTAATGGCATTAAAAATAAGGCTCCACTTTCATCATTTATCTCCAAAACATAAATACAAATGGTGTTTGTATAGACACATAATAAAGTAAATAATATCCAATATGTATCTGATTATTTATGCCTACTAGGTTGTGTTCATGCTGAAACACCTGAATTATGCATGTTGATTGGGTATCTGTGTATGTAAACACTATATGCCTTTCCATCTTCTTTTTTGGACATTTCCAAAGTATGACATGATTGCTGTTTGCAACAGATCCCAATACTTCAATATGCTGCTCTGAAAAATATACCTGTATATGTCCAGCATGAGACTTTCACAGGGCAACGTTACTTCGTTTTTTGACCCCTGAAAGCAAACAGTAGTCTCAATTTTATACATATATCTCTAAGTTACAGCAGCAACAATATCATTAGATAATTCTGACACAAAAATGTGTTAGCTGAGGTGACTACCTCTGCTTTAACGATGGAGGTCTTATATAAGCCCAGTTTGGCTATCAGTTCATTTCAAGCTTGCTGCTGAATTTATATTGAGTGTTAATGATTTCCAGCTAATTCTAAATTGGAGTTAAAAGCTTACAACAGAAACTGATACTTGCTGTCCAAGAGGAAAAGTGAGACTGAAATGATTACCTGGGCTATTTGTTAGGTCTGAAAATCCACTTAGTGGATGAATAAATCAAACAGTGGTTGAAGCAGGTTTTGAAAGTAGGTGTGTGGATTCTAGTACTGAATAGGCGTTTCATGTGTAGGAAAGGCATGGGCTATTGTAGACTGAATGAAATCAGCTGAACTGTATCCTATAAATCCACAAAGTGGTATGACGTTTGTTCTTTGCTATCACCATCCCTTCTTGTAAGTATTCAGTAAAATATTCTTGCATGTGCCTTATGCAAAATGTGTCAAGATAACGTGTAATAATTGGTATGTTTTAATGCAGTACATTAGTAATATGTAACCTTAAGAGTGTTTATATATGTAGAATAGTTAAGTGCTGTCGGGAAATATCAAAACCAGCTTAGTACTCGTGTTTAGGATATTTTATGGTTTAAGGTAGAAAAATATATCACTGAACTGCCACAGAAGAAAAATGATGGACAGAGCAAACTGGAGACAAGCTTGCTTAGAAAAATTAATAGAAAGTGAAACCCAAAACCTCATCTTCCCTGACTGGTACATGGCATAGCCTAAGTACACTCTGGAGACAGCTGCTTTTTCCAAATCATAGAGATTTCACCAGCAGATGTATACAAAATCATCATAAGAAATGTGCCACAAGCCACACCCATTATCCCAAGATCCCTTTACTGACTCATCAGTCAATCAATCAACCATCTTCATTAAAAGAGTGACAGCTAAAGGGCTATCAGGACATCTGTCCTGGAATCTTTAAAATATTTTTTAAATCTTGGTGGTTTTTTAATTATAAAAGTATACCAGATCATTTTTTACAAAAATGGTAGAAGTAGTAGACAAAATACATTTGGTCTCTGAAAACATATAAGACTGAATTTATGCAAACTTGAAAGGCATTGTGTGGCATAATTTGCTGTAGTGTGCTGCAGCATTCATAATGTTTACTCAGCATAATAACTGATGTATCATAATCACACTTTTTCGAACTCTCACTGCATTACTTGCTTATGTATTACATATAGCAGATAAGGCCAGAGCCTATCATATTCAGTGTTAAATAAATAAATGCAGAACAAATAGGCAGCATACAAACTTAGTTTTCACATCACAGATCTCTTAAGGAAGTGTATGTTCCCCCACCCCAAGAAAACTCTGTAACAAAGCAGTTTCGTATATGAGTCTTGAGGTAAAGCCAATTCCTAAACCATGCCCATCAATACTAGCACTACAGCACCTTCACTTCCTCCATAGAATTTATCCCTATTCATCCTAAACAGCAAACTTTTGTGCTAAATCACAAGAGGCATCCTCAAATAGCACCCTCCAAATATTTTACAGTCCATGGCAGTCAGTTTCTAATAATGCATTCAGTATAACTTCAGTGGAAGGAAACCTGTACTTCCAGTAAATCAGGACACACCATTCCAGAAATCTTACTAAGCATTCAGAAAATATTAAACTGGGAGAAACCGATAACCTACTAGCAGAGGGTAAAAATTTACTATGATCTTGGACAATTACAGAAGTATATTAGGATCAAGTAACTTCTGGTGTAATATACTTAGTTTAGATCAGAAAAATGGCATGCACAAAGGCAGAATGAAGAATGATTAAGTAGCAGACATGAAGAGATTTTAAGAAGTGCTGTGGATCACAGGCTGCTATAGAAGAAACATTTGTTCCATAGAAAGAGGCAGGCATCACATAAGGATGTATTTTACAGTACAGCCTGTGAAAGACTGGAAAAGGAGCCTTTCCTGTGATTGTGCCAGGAGGCATTTGGATGCTTGCCCTGGAAACACCAAACTGGGAAAAAGGTTCAAAATTGGAGTCTGAAAAGGGGTGACAAGAGCAAGAAAGGGTGAAAAATCAAGGGGAAGAGGGCAAGGAGAGAGGTGTGGGAGAGAGGGAGAAAGGAGAAAGGAAAAAAAAGGAATGGCTGAAACTAAAGCTATTTAATCGCAAGATAGGACAAAGGTGGCAGTGACATTCAAATCAGTGAAGTAAACTGAAAAGAGAACATGCATTAAACCATTTAAAGCAATGACAGTAAACATGTAAAGCTATGGGCTTAAATATCAACAGTGAAGATAAGTTAAGCACTGGAGGAAAGTTAATGAAGTTATCTAGCAAACCCAGGGAAAGCATGGACCCAACATCACTAGAAGACCTTAAAATAAATTTGTTAAGAGACACAGGCATACTTGATTCCCCTGCTGAGGCAGGAGAAATGTCAAGAGGTATTTTCCAGCCTTAAATCCAATTACCTTATGATTCTGCAACACCATTGCCATCAGAATATTTTCATCTCTCTAGAAACTACATAGCCACCACAGAATAGAGGGAGAAGACGGGTGGTAAGGTTTAAAACAAGTTTTTTGTCCTTGATCTGAAAAGCTCTGCTGGGGTCCTAGGTGCCTATTAAGGAATGCTCTAAAGGGATACACTCTAATATTTACTATTTTGTTTTCTTTTTTCCCCACACTATGATTGTACAGATTCTGTTTTGCTTGTATTAATCTTAGTGTGTTACATCCTCCTAGTGATTTTCAAATACATCCCCTCAGAACAGTCCAAGAGATCCCCTGCATGATAAAGAAATGCCAGGATTCTTCTTTTTTTTTTTTACTGTGTTTTTGAGTTAATAATAAGCTGAGGGACCGGCTGCACTCAGCAAAACTACAGCTACAAACCTCCGAAAAGCTTGTGTTTCTTTCACATCATACTGAAGCCAAGCCAGCTGAATCTACATCTGCCTCAAATCACTGGCAGGTAAAGTTTGTGTCTCACTAAAGGAATGTAGTCCCACTGGATTATTTTATTTATTTGAAAGAGAGCAAACTGAAACATTTGGTTTAGCTTGAATTTGTGTTTTCTCCCAAAGTTCACATGAATTTCAGTAGGGCTTTTTTGGCATTGTTATGTTTCAATATATCTATTTTGTTTCAATGTATCTTTTATTATATTTATGCTATACTTGCAGCAACAAATAAAAGCTGTGAAACTGATGCAGGGTTGCAATGGCCGTTTATACTGCCATGTACTACAAGGACTGGGACAAAGTAACACAGTTTTCATATTCATAAATTCTGCACAGAAACTCAACTGGGACAGCACCAAGGTAACCTTTCGTGAATAAACTATAAGACTGGCAGGATATATACATATATAATGACAATCAAAGTATCTTTGCTTTTCTATCTAGCCCTCAATCCTTCTAGCTTTTTCTAGCTACGACCTTCCTATTGTCATTTGTGTCCACATTTCTTTAAATAATTTCTAATCTCATAAATCTTTTCTGCATTGACAATACCACATCGAGTTTGAGTTTACGGATTATCATTCAGAGCATACAATGTGAAAAATTCCAATGTCTTAAATTCTGCATGTGCATATCAAGTGACTGATTTGGAGAGTATTGCTTGACCAAATCATAATATTCAAGGCTAAGGATGCCAGCTAAGCAAAACACTGACCACTTTTTATAACATCTGTAACTGCCCAGCAACCCACCCTACTTACCCTTTGCTGTCCTTCCTGCTCCCATTTTTCCTTTCGCCTGCACCTTCCCATGACACAGAATCTTCAGTCACACAGTTTTAAAGGCTGGCTTGAAGAAGTTTCTTCCAGTGACCCCTTCAGCATCTCTGCCTCCTACTCTGCGTTCTCTAACTCTGGTGCCTCTTTCTCTTCTCTCACTAGACCTCAGATAAATTTCTGAAGTACAATTTATTGTAAAATCTCAAAACTGTAAAATTTACAGGTTTGAGATAATACCTTGCCCTTAGCTTTCTACTTACAGTACTATATTCTGAAATCCCTGAGTCAGCGTATTTAGCTAGAATCAATGGTATAACAAAGGAATTTCAAGCATTATGCTAGAGGAAATAAACACCAATAGGTACTCAGATCAATTTAAAAAATATCAGAAGACACTGATGGCAAATACTTGGCTGTTCCTTAATTGGTTTGAGAGGAAAAGGAGAAAATTATTTGAGAAAAAAAATTGAAAATAATGAATGAATTAATTAATATGAATGCAAGCAAGATATTAAGTGCCCAACAGCCCAGTGGAAAGAGGCAAATAAAACACTTGCACATGGAAAGAGAATCCATTTTGTTTGTGTTTATAAGTGAAAATGTGAGCCAGAAAGTGTGAATTAATATCATAGCATGTAACCACTGACCAACCTAAATGAATAAGACAACTTGACATATTATCAAGAACAAGAGGCTACAAATGAGAGCAAGAGAATGAATTTTCTACTCATTTTAAAATGAGTGTGATCTCAGTTTTCAAAGCAGACTTCCTGCAGCTTTTATTTGACTTTCATGGCATAGTAATTTATAACATGGTGATAAACTACAATTGCCTGTTTTTCTCACAGCACTTGCAGTACTTTATAACATGCTTACCTGATGAGGGCCAGCACACCTGTGACAATGCAGTCAAAATGTCATGGAGATTACAGCTCGATTGGCATTTGCTATAAACATTAGTAGGATAAATAAGTACACACAACGTAAACTGCACATACAATGTGCAACCATAAGCATAAATTTTCAAATGCTAAAAAATCTTTCATTATCGTAGGCCTACAGAGATGTCAGGGTTGCACCCAGTCCTTTTCTTAGCTCAGAAATAACGTGAGGTTTATTTAGGTCTTCCTTTACACATACTTACCTTCTGAAAAATCTCTAGTGAATAAAATCCTTCAGTCTCTCATTATGGCTTGCTCAAATGCTTAATTATATGCATAGCTATCCAAACTAATGTTCTTTTTCTGCAGATCAAATAAATTCTTAATTAATGGAAATGGAGTCTTTTAATGAATTTTCTGTTGATTTCAAAACATTTCTCCAGTTCTCAAGTCCACTTTCATATTTAAACCTATATTCTTCTCCTAGCTATGAGTCTTATACACATCCTATAAGTATATTCTGTAAATTAATCTCCAAGATCTAACCAGAGGGATTAAATTCTACTACGAGCAGGAAGCCTTTAGCAAAAGCTTATTGACTTTCAAATCAATGTGGTCTTGAACTTACTGAACTGGATGATGACTATGTTAAAGCTAATATCAACTGCCCTTCATGTCGTCTCCCTCATCTGTTTTTGACAATAAATTCCAGTACTGTTATAAATGCTCCTGAAATTAAGATGAATCATATTTGTTATTTCCCCCCAGTTTTTGGCAGGTGCGGTGGATAGAAATCCAGGTGGGAGCTACATTGCATAATATAATTAACATCTACAGCGAGTGGGATCCCTTCTGTTCCCAGAGTGCACTTGTAAGCATTGACTGGTGCTTCTCAAACTGCTCAGAGTACACCTGAATTACCTTTTTTCCAACTTTCTCTTGTTCCTCACTACTATTACTGCATTAATCATAAAGTCACAGTAATATTTGTTGATAAAGAAAAAAGCCTTATCACCCTACTTTGTACCCCATATTATCACCTTCAGTAAAAATCTGCAATAAATATTAGACTTGCCCCTTTCTTTTTTCTTTAACTTCTGCTATATTTATAGAACTATTACTATTAATTAATCTCCTGATTAATTGACTTATGTCAGCACCTTTGATCTTGTTCCTATAAGCTTGTGCTATCTTTGATTATATTGTATTATGATTCATTTTGGATTACCAGTTTATCAGGACCTTAATCTATTGACAGCCACTTGCTCTTGCTGTCACTTCTGTAAGATTTGTTTGCCAGAATATTTATGTTCTCCTTCCTAGTTTCCTTTTTCCCTTAGTTTCCTTCCGTAGACCTTAACCTACCAATCTGATTTTGCTAAAAGAGGTCTTCTTGAATCCCTTATGACTGTCTCGTTCTGATGATTTATATTTTCTTATGATGGGGATAAAAACAATTGAGGATGAGGCTGGGAAATCACAGTATTAATTTTACAAATAAAACTTTTCCAATATGACACCTTGTCTTTTAAAGTCCAAAATGGTGACATGTATTTCACTGCTTGGTCCCTTGAATTTGTAAACCTCTCTTTCTTTTGTTGTAACTTACATGTGCTGACACATGACATTTCAAACTTAAACCAAACAAGCAAATGTGGAGGATGTGTCAGAGGCAGTTCCTAGAGATATGAGAGTGGGCAAGGTAAATATTGCCAGACAAATCCTTCCCTGCCTACCGCCAGTGGACTCACAGTGGGAATTCAAGAGCATTTGCTATAGTTTGTTTCTTAGCTTTCAAAAATGCTTCTTTGAACACCTTTAAGTGGACTGTATAAGAGCTTCACAGTATTTATTTGCCATCATACGCTGAAAATGTACAATTGTGCAGATGGGCAGTTTCATGTGCTTTTCATTAACTTTTTTCTTTTTTAAGCACACCTTCTTTACTCAAGCTAGTTTATGCTGGTTTTGTTTTACAACATGATGATTTATAAAATTTCTGTCAAACTGTGTTACTGTTTGATCATTATAAGAACAATCAGAGTAAGTGCTGCCAGTTAGTTTTTCATCCCAGCCAAGTCACAGTGTTCATATGGTACAAGACATAAAGCAACCCAAAGATTGATTAGCGTAAAAGTCAGTGCAGTAGTCTTTACTATTTATCATTAATGTCATAGTGGATTTTAAGAAGCAAGAGACTTTTCCCATAGCCAAAGCAGTCTTGCACATAACCACAGGAAAGGAAAGCAAACCAGAAATTATGCATGTGTGAGCATGGTCTTTAGCCACAGCCTCCTTTTCAGAAACAGAAAGCTATCACATTCTGCTGCAAACTCGTCCTAATGGTTCAGGAAATATATGTCAGAACTATTTTCCTTAAGATGGAGCAGTGAACTTTTCCATACATTTCCTGGAAAAGTTTGACTTACTGAAAACATTGCAGCATCTGAACTCAGAATGCCTGAAGCCCTATCTGAAGTTCACAACAAACGAGGTGGAGAAGTTCACTGCCATCTTGGGATTTCATGTTATAAATGGATGTGGATATTAAGGGAAGATTAGGGCTGCAAATAAAGAAGGCTAGCAAACCAGTCTCATGAAGTTCCTAGCAACTTTCTTGTTCCTCATTTTCTGTGTTTTATAGCAAATATCTAAGGATTCTTTCTGATTAAGCTTTGCTTTTTTCTTTTTTTTTTTTTTTCCCAAATGAATCTAAATTCACAGTAATCCTTACATATTAAAGACTCATCTTATTTGATGCCCACCTGAGAAACAATATGTGTGCTTATCCAGATGAATTGTCTGGGGAGCACTTCAGCAGGTACAACTCACAGAATCATAGAATCAGAGAATAGTTAGGGTTGGAAAGGACTTCAAGATCATCTAGTTCCAACCCCCCTGCTATGGGAAAGGATACCTCCCACTAAACCATGCCACCCAAGGCTATGTCCAACCAGGCCTTGAACACCACCACTGATGGAGCATTCACAACTTTCCTGGGAAACCCATTCCAGTGCCTCACCACCCTTACAGTAAAGAATTTCTTCCTCA
>JASSUY010005207.1:0-50932 GCA_032466535.1 Forpus xanthops
TAAACATTCTAAGCCATAACTATAAACATTGGTGTTATCAGCACTGTTCCCAAGCCAAAAATCCAAAACACAGTGCTATACCAGCTACTAAAAGGGGAAAGACAACTGCTGCTGCTGAACCCATGACAAAGCCTCAACTAGGAAGCCACATTTTTTACTTTCTTTTCAGCTATGTAATTTAGAGCAATTTTTTAACTTGATAGTTTTTCTTAAATAGCTAGTTTTCATCAGGCTGAATTCTGCTTTGAAAAGTCAAGCAATGATTATGCTTCCTATTATTACTTAGGAAAGGGTTTTACACTTGTTTTCATTTTTCTTCATGTGAAAAATTAATGAGAAAATGGCATAGTCAAAACCAGAATATGAATGATCACTTGTTGCATACAAAGCAAAGAAATAGAGCTTTCTTGAAATAAAGAAATACTGTTCACTTTAGAAGAGAAGGATGATCAGAGCAGTTAATACTGAGACTTTAGAGTAGTTAGACACGATACACTTTGCTGCTTGGCTGAAGCAGAGAGTAGTGATGAGTACCTTTGCTATCTCTGCAGGTAAAGGCATTTCACCTCATGTGACGCACATTTAATCTTTCTTGAGAATTAACATTATTTGTGTAGTTCCAAAATAAAAGCTTTATCACTTAAAGTACTTGAGCAATTTTTGTTCAAGAGATGATGTGTGACAACAGAGAATTTTAATGTAACTGTTCTTTTGCTTGCCTGAATCTAGAAATATTTCAAGACAATAAGGTGTTTTTTTTTTTTTCTTAGTATCAAGAAAAAAGTAATTTATTTGTCTGTAAAATATGTAATTTGTCTGAACAAGCCCAAGATTTAAGTCCAGTTATATTTCAGATACTTAGAATCTTGACTAATTTATGTTGAATTAGTTCATATTTGGGATGGCTTTTAGGACAAGATGGAGACTTCTCAGATTCAGACCCTTAATTTAGAATGAGACCAAAATCCATTTGAAGACTGATGTCGCATAAACCTATGGATTTGACAATGTTTCTGTACATGGACAAAGTAGTCCCTTGTGACATATTCATTCAGTAGACAGAAAAAAAAAATATTAAGGATATTCCAAGCAGATTTGGTCAGATCAGAATAAGAGCTTATACTTGGTCATTTATTCAAAATCACTAGTGGCATCTCTATGTGGTTAAAAAAAAAAAAAAAAGAAAAAACAAACCAAACCAATACAAACAAACAAAGAAAAAAATAAATCCCAAGAGTCAAGTAGTTTAGTTTCTCTGTCTGAGATTTTATCTTGGAGTCATCCTTCCTCCAGCAGGTTTTGTAATAGAGATTCTAAAAGTCTTATAGGCAGCTCCACATTATAAAAAAAAAATTAAAGTGAGCATCCCTTCCTTCTGTCAGTGGGGTTAACTTGAATGAGAATTGTCACAAAAAAAAATCATATTTCTACAGAGTGTGTTTAGTGACAAAAGAAATATGGACCTGGTAAATGAGATTTTCCATTTTAATTTCGAGAACTTTACTCAAATTTCTACAACAAGGAGTACATTTCTGCTTGGAGGCCAGGGGCACTGCCTAGACCCGTATTTCCCACACTTTTCTGATTTCTTACTTTGCTGCATATTGCCTTGGAAACATAAGAAGAGCTTTTACATTGCTATGGAAACAAATCAATATAAATATATCTACACTTTATTTGTAGAAAAGGAAGTTGGGGCTGTTCAGCCTGGAGAAGAGAAGACTGCGTGGAGACCTCATAGCAGCCTTCTAGTATCTGAAGGGGGCTATAGGGATGCTGGGGAGGGACTGTAGTGAGAGGAGAAGGGGTAATGGGTTCAAACTTAAACAGGGGAAGTATGGACTGGATATAAGGAAGAAATTCTTTACTGTAAGGGTGGTGAGGCACTGGTATGGGTTGCCTAGGAAAGTTGTGAATGCTTCATCCCCGGCAATGTTCAAGGCCAGGTTGGACATAGCCTTGGGTGGAATGGTTTAATGTGAGGTGTTCCTGCCTATGGCAGGGGTTTGGAACCATATGATCTTAAAGCCCATTCCAACCCTAACTGTTGTATGATTCTATAAAGGCCAGACACATACCAACATAGATACAAAATGATATACAGTAGGGGGGAGTTGTTATTGTCTTTTTAATTAATAGAAATATTAGGTGATTCTGAAATATGTGTCTGTTTTCTTCTGCTGCAGGGGATAAAGAAACCGTTCTCACTTTCTGTCATGTGTTAATTCACAGGTTTTGCAGTTAGCCTGTCAAGGATTATGACACTAATTTAAGATTAACGTTGACTTTGGTTTTGTAAGTGCTTTAACTGGTGTTGTACCAGACCTAAATTATAAGCTCTTCTAAATTGCAGGAATGTAAATGTGTTATGTTTTGCTATAAACATTGGAGCTTTACTATCTTAATCTGACAGCAACAAGAGTCTTTCAACATGCATTAAGCTGCAGGCTTAAGCAGCCTTTTTCTTTGCTACTGTATTACCTTCCCAGAATTGCTACCAAAATAATTTATACTCTTGTTTGACTTATGAGAGCTTCACACAACCTCTTCTGAGTTTTCTAAAGACCTTATTCAAACTAGAAAGCTTTAATGTGTGGTTAAGCTATGCAAAAAGGCACTATGTTTTGTTTTGTTTTTTTTTCCTTTATATTTTACTTCTATTTTCTCTGACTGGTCTCTCTATAGAAAGTAATAAAGAAAATAAATCATCACTGCTATATTCTTCTCTGTGTTTTTATACATATCTCTGAATAACTGCAGAATAATAAGAACTTGATTTTGACTCCACTGTACAATGGAGTGGCACTTTGCTTTTCCTCAATAGTTTTTGGTGGCCAAGCAGAATTTCGAATAATTTTAGAAAAATACACACAGGCCATCTTATCCTTACTATTTGAGGAACCTCGGCAATGTGGAAAAATATTATACAACATAATAGTAATGTATGGATTTATTAGGAATATGTAATTCAGAATACTTTTCCATTGGTCTTAAATTTACATCTACTGAAAGACTGAAAACGTATCAAAGTTTGAGTCATCATAGGATTCAGCTCTATGGCTCCATTTCTGCCCTTGCCTATATTTACACAGGTGTATCTTAGCTTCTCTGCGAAGCTCTGCTGATGAAGAAACAAAGCTAATAGCCACTAGGGTATGGAGTAAGTTCAGGCTCTAACTGCAGGAATTTGATGACATACAATACACAGCAGTATTTGTATTACCTCAAGCTGAATCTCAATTTATGTTTGCTTCTGGTTGGAACATACTGGTAGAAAAGATAATTTGTGTGGCAGAAACAGAGGTTAATGCCAGCCTGACCCAAGGCAGAATATTTTCTAATCAAACATTTTTCTTACATCATTCTGTTCACATGGAAACTTTTAGTTTTGTTGGTGCTTCTTTTTCTGATAGTAGAAAAGTACCTTATTGAAAATGCTTTGACCCCCATTCCATAGTTTCTTGTTAAACTGAAGTTTATAGTGAAAGACGAGAACAATATGAATGGGTATGGCTGTAAGTTTTTCATTGCAAGGATTGTTGTACTTGTCCCTGTAATAGCCAGAAGCAAATATGCGTTGCATCTGGTATGAATCTGTCAGCTCTCAAAACATTTGAGGAAAGAAGCACATGTTGGCAGTATCCAGATAAAGAGTAATTCCAGGAGTAAATAAAGTAGCAAATGGTAAAGCAGATGGTGCTTCCTACCCTATTAGTTCTACTAGGGTCCACAAGGAGTGGAAGAGGCAAAGGCATTGTTAATGTACCAGACATACCTATACACAATACCTGTCCTGGAATATTCACCTGTGGAATCAGAAAAGGAATTATCTTCAAATGTGGGGAAATTAGGAACATAAATTGCTGAGGAAATGGAATCCATATCACAAAAGTCCATAGTGAGTTGCTTAGCTTTCTCTTCCTCCATTTTGGGCTCCCACTCCCATTTTACATCACTTTATTGCTTCATTTATTTCATGCTTTCAGAAACACTAGACTTGTTCCCCCATAGAAAGGCAGTGTTTTGTGCCTGGTGTTTAATGGATCAGGGTTAAAGTTGGTGTAGCCCAGCTGAGCAAAGATCAAAACATTGCTAGTTTCCTACTTTATAAGCACGTGCTCTATTTCAGAAATATATGTCTACTGAAGTTGCTGAACTGCTCACTTGGACAAGCTTTCTGGAGTAAGGCTCCTGCTATTCATTCTGCATGCATGCATTGGGAATGACTGCAAGTTTACGCAACTTAAATCTAATTTGAAATCATGACTTAAAGTACTATTAGTCTAATATTTATAATTAGATTCCACTATTTGATTTTCCCGTGTGCTTTCTGTTTTCATAGAGTTTCCTTAGCATTTCCAAAGGTTTATCTTTTCTCATGTGTTCTTGTTGATGGTTGTCAGAGGGAAAGGAAAACAATTAATGAAATTATTTTCAGCAAAGACCTATGGTATGAAATGTCATTTGTTGATGACAATCAAATAACAGAATTTTATTTCCAATGACCATTAAAACTAAAGCACAACACTCCTGAAAATGTAAGACACTTCCCCCCAAATACTGAAATTCCTCTAATTAGATAAATTTAATTCAGTGATGGTAAGAGTCTATGATCAGATAGACAAAAGGAGAGATAGAAGGAAGCCAGCAATACTTTAGGACCTGTCTTTTTTTCTGATCCCTTGGTTGCATATAATTTATTTTGATTTTCAGTCTTGCTTAATTTCAGTTCATTTGCTGTATAGAGTGGTTACTTCAGTTCCCATTTGGCTTGCTATACATTTCTTTCTCTGGATGATCTTTATTGAATAGTTCTGTAATCTCCAGCTCATTTAATTGTGTTATGAAGTGTGATTTGATATTTACGGCTACAGTGTCTTTGATGATCTGTTTTTATTTGGCTTTAACTCTATTTCTCCTTATCTAAGGATTAGGATAGCAAAATGTATTCTCTTTCTTGCATTTTCCTAGCAAACAGGATTTTCTGGCAGTGTTAACTTCTCTTATTTAAATGCCTAGATATAGTGAAGTTAAATAATTCAGTCAGCTTATAAAAGTTGTTGGTATGAATAAGAGAAAGATGTGATCCTGCATACTGTTTGTCTAAAATTTGTGGGTCTTCCCAGGTGGAGTTTTAATTTGGCCTGAGCTTGAGTATAGCCACATATGGAAAGTTTTAGAAGTAGACAGATAAAACTGTAAAAAGTTGAAAAAAAATTTAGAAATTAAAACTGTCCTTGTAGCCAAGAAGACACACATTTCTTTCTGGCGGAGTATAGTCTTCACAGGGCTTATTTGAAATCAGTAATACATGATGTGCAACCTGAAATGAGTTGGAATAATATCAAAAATATAGAAGCAACAATATGAAAAAATGACTATATAAGAATCAGTCATACTGGAACAGTAAAGCATAAAAGAGTAAAGATATAATGCTCTTTCATTGTATAACTGTAAACATTGCATTAATTATGATAGAAGTAACCAGATTTAAGAAGGAACTGTGATTTTCAAGACGACGCCGAGTCTTTAGATATAAGATTCTTTCATAATCTCGTTTTGTGCCTTGGCTTTTTCAAAACTAAAACAGTCTGACATTGATTTTTTTGCATTCGAACTGTTGCTTCAAATCGCATACTGTGTCCTAACTGATGTAGCATGACACAGTGGATTTCATTTTCAACACAGCTTGCAGGAGAGCTAAACAACTCTGATCACTACTAATAATGATCCTGCCCCTGAAGTTTTGTCCCAGTGTCAGGACATATTTGCAGTACTAACAAACCCTTTGAGAAAAAAAAAACGCAGTGTTTTATGCAGTCTTGGCGATCAAAGGTGGAAAGTGAATGGGAGAGGAAAGGAGCAATTTTTTTATTTGTTGAGGCCACATCTGAGGTATTTTTGAACTCTGTGGTGGTGTAGATAAACAGGTGAGACAACTCTCATGTCCACTGGTGATTAAGCCTGACCCATGTCTGCTTGAGTTATAGGAATTGTATGTCTGGCATTACATCAATGTATTGTTCTCTTTTTTGCACATATGGACCTTAGTAAACAATGTTTCTTCCACTTAAGACAAGCTCTTTTCTGCCAGAAGCTATCCAGAAGTTAGTCTAAAAACCAGCTGTCTTATGGCATAAGTTCTAAGGTATCATAGCAATTAAAAAGTACCCTTTAGGAGCTGGTAGGAAGACGCAAACAATTCTTAAAAGATAATTTAGGTTGAGATCATAGGACAGAAATTGTCTCATAAGAGTCTATTTATATATTTATGGGAAATAGTCTATTTTATATATTTATGGGAAAATGAGCAAGAACATTTATGTGAACAAACTTTTAGTGGCCTAAAATAAGAGTGTTAAGCATCAGATATCCAAATAATTGCTGATAGTCACTGCAGTGTGTAAATATGATGCTATTTTTCACTGAAGAAAAAGCTATTATTTTGTATCTATATTCACTTATTTTTATTTCTTTTAAACAAGAACTAGACATCCCAGTCAAGTAACTCATGTAACTATGTTGTATTTTCATTGACAAAAAAGAAGAGGTTGTTGTCTCTGGCTTCTCTTCCTTCTCCCACCCCTCCTTACCTTGCAGGTTTGTACATACAAGTATTATTTCTTGGATGGCATATTTCTTCTCTGATTTGCTTCCTGACATAGGGAAGTCAAACAAAGGACTATCCTCATCACCAAACCAATTACAATGACCACTGCTGCTTTCCTTGATCATCATTTCTACTCCCATTCCCTATGAGCACGAAGTGCTCTGGTGGAATCACATGGGGGACTGAACCAACACAGAAATCAGGTGTTGACCATCAGAAGAAAGCTTTGGGTCTTAATAATGCCTGAGGATGGCCATAAACTATTAGGTTTTTCTAAGGAAAGGTGCTGGACTGGCATATTTGGTGGAAAATAAACAAAAGACCATGACAGACAAACATACCTCCAGGACAGTTACCAGAGAAACTAACAGAGGGTAGTAAGTGGCCATTAGATTAAGTCAAATGCATCTTTTAATTCTAGAAATTGACCCAAAGTCTGTGTCTTGTCATATGTCACTAAAAAATCTGTTGTACCTGAAACATTGAAACTTCTATTTTTTTTTTCCCTGAATCACTGAAGCATGATTTTATTCTAGTTTCTGTCAGAAAAGATCACATTTATTATATATTAAGTTTTGTGAAATTGCCATAATTTTTGTTTCATCATGCAAACTCATGTCACAGTTGGACATCTGTTACTGTTCCTGATAGCCTAAGGGTTATATCACACATGATTAGTTTAAAGAATGTAACTTAAACCCACCTAAAAGACGAAAGGTTAAACTCTGTAATTAATACATGACATTGTGTGAGTTACATCACAGACATACATCTACTTGATACTTGTTTTTCTCTCCTTCTCTTAAATTCCCATGATGGGGCCTTATTTCATGTAAAACACCCATAAGATCCAACTGCTAGTTTTAATTTGCTCACCCCAAGCCTTTTTTTTTTTTTTCTTTTTCATTTCAGTAGGAGGCACCTGTAATCTCTGAATGTTTATTACTTTTCAGTACTTTATCTAGGAACTTTCAGTCTTCAAAGCCTTCACACCATGTAGCCCTGAAAATGCCAGTCCCTTAAGATTCTCTGTAAATACAAACAGATTGCTCCCGCACAAGCCTTCTTCATGCTGCCTCAAAAACAAACTTATAATGCTAGTCTTTTCCCCAGCCAGCATGGATGCAAAAAAATATTAGGTGAGAGTTTTGTCAATGAGGTATTTTCACTGAAAAGATAAAGTTGCTTACAGGTTACTAAAGAGGTAGATGTTAATAGTTACACCAGCTACAAATAATAGCAGCTTTCATAAAAGTTTAACTACTTTACACCAGCAGGTGTATTGTCAAGTCCTAAAAGAAGCTTTTCAACATTTTCTTCAAATTAATTTATTTCTGCTCAACCACTGACTGAAAATAGAAGCCCATGAAGGTCAAGCAGAAAGGTTAAATAACCCGAAGGCAAAATGCAGCCCTTCTCTCCAGATGCTGCTGGCTGGTCTCCAACATTCTTTCTACTGAAAATCCCTCCTCAAAATCCCTTCCTTTTCAACTTGAATGCAGAGCTCCAAATGGGACAGAGTAGGCAGCATGACTTTTGTTTTGCTTGGAAACCCATCTCAGCACTACTTCTTTGAAGAAATGGCTGCGTGGTGACTGACAGTTTTAATTTTTTTCCCGCATTTCATAACAGCCTTCAGTGATTGTGGCAGCTGGGAAGAGGCTTGCTGCAGTCAGAGCTAGCCTGCAGGGACCCAGCAGGACTTGGGAGTGCCTGCCTTCTCCAAAGGTGACACATTGGGATGCTACACCTCTGCACATTAACAGGCCCAAGAGCAAGGATCTTTGCATAAGGAAAGAGTCACATCTTGGCATTGTGGCCATGGCTGCTTATATTGCTGCAGATGTGCAGACCTCCTCCTTTCACGTATGGGTTAAATGGAGTGTCTTTTCTTTGACTTCTGATTTCCTGACTGGCCACTGACATGAAAAATCTCTCTGGTATGCCTGATATCCCTCAATTTTCAAAGATTTATCTCATCTGCAAGTAGAAGGAGAATCTGGCACTGCTGCATGACACAGAGCATCAGAGCACTCTCCCTATGCTCATTGACAACTATGCTCCAAGTTTAATATCAACGGTTTTATTTGTTGTGTTTTTTTTTTCTCACATTGCTTTCAGCTATTGTGTGGTTACACATGGAAAATAAAAACTACTGTATTCAGAGAGCTCTATTTTACTATCAGATGAATTTGCACAGCTTGGCTGGCTTTTGAAGAAGTCATAAGTGGTGGCAGTGATTAGCTTTCTGCTGAAAAATTTTCCTTTCCCTCAGGAAAGCGTGTAGGGAAATATACTGGTATGCAGCTACACATTCATCACTAAACTTACCACTACAAGTCAGCGCTTGCTGCCTCTGACTGCTTGCAACAGCTGGCCTAGGTGGATCAGTGTTGTCCGTTAGCTGGATGAAGACCTGGATTTGTCTCTGTCATCACTTTCTATATGGGACATAAATACCATTTCTGAGACACCCCTATGTTTTCAGGGGTCTAATACTTCCATATCCTAAACATGAAGGACATGAAATTCCAGTTTGGAGACAAATTTTCTTCAAGTTGGAACAGTTGTAAGATGGGCACAGTTTGCAAATTCAGATATGAAGCTTGAATGCCAGGTTTTCCTCAAACATTTTGTGAGTCCTTAAGACTTAAGTTATGTTGTAGTTTATCAGCTGTTATACTAAAAAATGCCCAACAACCAGGGATATTTGGCAGCAATGTAGGCAGGCTTTACTCTTTCCTTTTTTTTTTTTTATATGAAAGCAGGCAGTCTTTCTGTCAATCTTCTCTCCATCCTTTCTGTCACTCCATTGCAGCAGAGGGCATGATTATACTGCAGCGTAGTTACTGTTCAGTTTCACTCGTACTAGGAATAATGTATTGCAGAATAAAAAACCTCCAGTTCCCTCATGTTCTGTGCTTAAGTGTTTCACTAGGGATCCAAAGAGTTAAAGATCCAGGAAGGAAAGTTGGATCTTGCACTGCTCTGGGGGAAAACAACAGGCTAGAGAAGCTGTTTGAAGGTGACGGGATATCTCTCTGCCAGTGGAATGGAAGCAGAAAAATGACTCCAGGGCCCATGCAGTACATAGAGATTTTAATTTCCAGTTAGGGTATTTAATCATGGCTGAAATGCCTGTCTAGAGGGATCTGTAGTTCTGAGCTTATTTTTGTAAATTTCCTCAATAATAAAAATGGCTCCTATCCAGAACTGCCAGGTCCCTCTGATATAAATCACAAAACAATATGGAAAACATTTAATCAACTAACAAAATTAGTTCATTTTCAAAAGAGGCAGTCCAGGCCCATTCTTTCTTCATGGTGCCCCAGACACCTTCAGACTTGCCCCTTGGCATCATTGTTCAGCAGGAGTGAGAGAAAATATTTCTTGCATAGCTCCAAATATTTCTATGCGTTAACACAGAAAAAGATTCACCCCAGATTTAGCCTTCCACGATACTTAATAAGTCTCTCTGACAACAGTGCCTAGGTGTTCTGATGATATGAATTGTTGAATGAGGGGAAGATCAAACAACCTAGTTAACATCAGTAGATGAATTTAATTAAGTATCACTGTTTTAGAAAGTCAAATGAGTGTTCCAGTTTGGTTCTCCAAAAGTATAACTTGACTCCAGACATCAGTCTTGCTGCTTGGATTAAAAAGTGAGCATTCTTCAGAACCAGCTTTGTGGGGCATTTAATCAGACAACTCTCCAGATAAAAGCAGGAAGCTCTGAACTCCCACGACTTTTTCCATCATCATTTGATAGAAGCTGCCAAGAACGATTTCAAAATGTGTGAAGTTTGCTTTTTGGCCTGGGAGATGTTGGTTTTCATAATGTCACTGTGAAAACTGTTGACAGAGCTGGCAGAAAGTGATCCAGTTATCCCACAAAATTCAATAAAGAGCAGTCCAAAACAGTCCATGCTGTTCTTGGTTGATGTTCAACGAAACTCATTTCTAGGGGTTATGATTACCATATAGCCCTGGTATTGCTGTTAGTAACAGTCAGAGTAGTAATCAATCATACAAATCTTGCTGAAACATATAGAAAATTGTGCACACAAAATTGCTTACAATTGTGATAAACATATCTCTCAAATATGTAATAAAGACAGAGAAAGGCATTATGACATTTTACACTGAAATATTGTAATTTATTACCGTAGGATTAGGCTGGAGCTGAATGCTGTTAGATATTGAACACAGCTATCAATTGAATTTGTAAAAAGTAATTCTATTTCTTGCTATGTTAAATCTGGTAGATCTCAGGAAACAGAAGAAGTAAGTATGACCTCTTCATTTATTTGTTCTATAACTTCACAAAAGAAAAGATGAAAACAGTCTGATGAGAAGGTCATCTCAGCGCATCACTGGTAAAATGAGAGCCATCAAGAGTTGGGTGTTTGAGCTGAGCTGCCATTCACATCATATCAAAGCTGTTCCTAAGTGCGTGATAGCAGAACTTTGCCAGCAACAGAAGGATATGTGGTGTATAACCACTTGGTGCAGTAAGAAGTGGGCAAGCAAGCCTATGCTGGCAGGTGCACAGCAGATGCACACCTACTCTTAGGATATGGGCAGTGCCTGGGATCCTAAAGCAGAAAATGCTCTTCAGCATACCATTTCCTGATCCTGAAGAAACCTAAATGTAATTGGCTCCAAATATTTTAAGACAGCACAATTCCCTGGGTATTCCAATGAATGGTGAAAGATACATTCTGCCAAGGCATGTAGGAGGCATATATGCTCTCACAGCACTGCTGATGCACTGAGCACAGTTAGTCTTATGTTTCAAAACACTGCTAGAGGTACTGATACCTTAGTGGATACACACAAGTTTTGATCCTATTGCAGCGAATATTTATAAATTTTACAATAGAGAATGATTTTAAAATTGATTTAAGATTAAAACTTTAGTCACATCTTCAGAAGTGTACTCTAATCTACCAGGTTGTAGACAGACACTGTTAGTATCAAACTTTTTTTATCTTAGACATGTGGTGATCCGCCTGCAAACACTGCAGATGTCTTTGCCCAACCTAATTGATATTTTGTGCTTTTCTTCTGAGAGGTGAAAACTGGTATGCTGTATCATCATTTGAACTGGATTTATAAGCCACAGGCCTGGACCACATGTAAGTATGACTGCACTGTGTAGTACGTAGACAAAATCATAGACCAACTGCATTTCTCTGCATACATTAAGACCTTTATAGAAGCAATGAAATTATCATCCAATTCACATCTGTTTGCATATCAGTCTGTTCACACTGTGACCCATTCTGGTCACAAGCCCTAAATAAGATCCTCATGCAAAGAATATTTTGAGTACATCTTGGACATTGTGTCTTCGCTTGTTAATTTTAGACTTGAAGAAAGCTTTTCACACTTTTTTTTTTCAGCATATCAGTTTTGGAAATTGGCAAATTTTCTCTCAGTTTTACTTATTTAGATGATCATTAAAGAATATGTCTGATTTTTATATTTTTCCAATCTACTAATGGTAAATGAACCCAAATTCATAATTTTTTTCTTTGTTTTGCAAAATATTTATTTTTTACCATAATAGCTAAGTCACAAAACTTATCTTTAGGAAAAAAAAAAAAAAACAAAAAAAAAAACCAAAAAAAATACCCCACTTTTTATGATGTCAAATATTCTTGCTGTTGGACTCTATTAATTCTAAAACCAGGTCCAAAAAAATTCTAGATTCTGTCTGATTTGCATAAATTTTTACCTGTGTGTTTGCTTTTTAACAATGAGCCTTGCAAAGTTAGCAGGTACTTAATCCAGAATAGTAAAACACTCTGTCTCAAGAGTTTACTCGTTTCAGCCTGGCAGTAGTTTTTTCCAGGAGAGGTTGCTGGTGCTCTGTACACACTGGATACTAATTGAAGTTTCACCCAGATTAGACGTTTGCATACAGTACACAGCAATAATAAAAGCAACAGGGAAATGTGGCAGAGCTCAGATTTCCAGCTTATTGGAGTTACAGTGGTGGTTAGAGGCAGGCAGTAGAGTATGTGTCCCAGGTATCAGTGGTTGTATTACCACTTAAACTGCTGCTGCGATAGGAGCCATGTCCTGTTCTGCTGTCTGGAAGTTATTAAAGAAATAAAAACAGATATGCTTTCTTCGATTCATGGCAGCATTTTTTTCAGCAAACCTCATTCCAGGGCAGGTTCTGTCAATGTGCAAAACATTTATGTATGTCTTCTTACCACCAGCTCATCATTCTTTTAACCCCATGGGGCATTAAATGAAAAATCCCTCTGTTGGAAAGGTTAAGGGTAAGCTTTCTTAGTATAAAAGGCAGGAAATTCAGATTAAAGAGTCCATTGTAATTTTTATAATAAGTTCCTCTGTTATGACCCAAGGGCAGCAAGGTATCTAAGCACAAACTTACTTTTAATATTAAGGTTAGATGCTTTGTTTAAGCACACAGCTGAAACAGGGCCCATGTGATCTCTGGATCAATTAAACTATTTGTAAACTACCTGGGTAATACTTTTCCTGAAATATACTTCACAGGGACTTGATAAAAATGAATTATGAGAGTGCATTTCTATTGGGCATAGGTGATAAAAGTCTGCTAGACATTTCTAACTTCTATCTGGTGATATCCATAATTGCTGTCACCTTCTGGACAACTGCTAAGATGTAGCCACAAGACTGTGAGCAGTAGAGAAACCCTAGTGACTGGAAACTGAGTGGAAAAAATTAATTTTGCTTGACAGGTGAAATTTTGGGTAGACAGAGTTGTAGTTGGAAATGGTTATATTTTGCTGATAGAATTCGACAACTGTCTGTGAGCAACACCTCTTAACACTGGCACAAATACAAGGCAGACCTGAAAGAGAAGAAGAAGCCATGAAAATGCGAGAAGTTATCTTCACAAGGGTAATGAGAAAAAAAATACAGATTCTAAACAGAAAAAAATTGCCTATAGGGCCCTGGAATAATTTATGTTATCTTCACTGATATGTCACAGAAGAATTCTTATAATTTCACAGAAACAAAATCTTTTTTTTTTCACTAGAAGTTAACCATAATTATTGCAAATGTAAAAAAAACTTTCAGATTTTTTTTATTGTTTTAGAGGGAAATTTACTTTCACATTCAGTCTTCTACCCCTTTTATGTAGTAGGAAAGGCTAGACAGAAGTACAGTTATGATTTCTTCCTCAGCACAGTCAGTCAGTATTTTAGCTATCGTAGGCTGTGTGCTTTAGAAGATGACATTGATGAGATATCTCAGATATTTCTTGTGCGAAATTGAGGTTACTAACCAGAAATATGCACAACTGCCTATTTCACTCAACACAGAAGAAAAATATCACAACAAAGTACTTTCTTTGTCCAAATATCCAACTTTTCTCTACAAAGTATTGGGTCCATTTAAATCTCAGATTCTGATTTCCCCTGTAATAACCAGCATTAGAAGTTTGATGTATTCCTGCCTGATAATTACTCTTGTCTCTTGTAGTAGGACAGGAACATACTGCTTCAAATAGCAAACCAATTTGCCACCTGGAGAAAGCACCTCATATCACAGATTGAGCATCTCTCCAGACATCAGTGTGATCGTGGGCCAAGGAGTGGAGATGCCTTTTGCTCTAGTAATCTTTCTCTATAAAAGGAGAATATTTGAATCTTCAATTGCTCTGGGTTTAGTTTTTTAACATATCAAGGTACTTTAAGTAAATCTGTCATTACACCAGTGAAAACCCTCTTGAAGACAGCCACTCTAATTTTCGCTATAACAAAATGCAAACAACTTACCCATTTTTCTTTGCATTCTAATACTTAATTCACTCCAACATTGCTAGTTTATACTTGTGAAAATAAAAAAAATGTTCCCTCAAAAAAAGATGGAATAGAAAATGTAAACATATTTTTTTAGAAGATATAGAAAGAAAAGAAGTTTTTCAATTTTGTTTCAAAAAAAAAAAAAAAAAAGCTTTCTGAAAACTTTCTGAAAGATGGATTTTAGTTTAATTTCTTGAATTTGACACATCTTCTGGGTAAGTCCTTGATACAGCACCGTATGTTTTATCTTTGGCCATGCAGCGTGCATGCGTGCCTGTTATGTATGCTGATACCAAAGACTTCTCATAGCTTATGGTACCATACTACTTTGAAGAGTAACCAGAAGTTTCCTCCCAGAGAAAAGAGATATCATTGAGTTTTATGACTTGTTAGTCATTATGATTTTTTATAACTCAAGGTTTTCAAAGGACAGTCGAGACAAAGCTAACATGAAAAATACCTTCATTTGCATTGGCATTTCCCTATTTGTGAAACACACACAAAAAATAAGCTATTGTTTTCTCTGAGTATGAAATAAGAGAATTGCTCTGCTAGCAGACCATTAGCAGACTCTAGTCTCACTGTCCATTAAAACAATAACTGTCATTCCTAAGGTATCATGTGACATGAGATCCCCCTCTGGTGAAGAAAATCTAGTAACATTCAGCATAGGCAAAACTGAACTGTTGCAGATCTGTGGATGGCAAGTCTATAAAAGACCAAGGTTTAATGCCTCCCTTGCATCCCCATCATGGTTTAAGCCCAGCTGGTAACTCAGTAGTACACAGCTTCTTGCTCACTCCTTTGCCCCCTCCCTGTGTGGGGTAGGGAGGAGAATCAAAATAATGCAAACCGCGTGAGTTGAAATAAGAACAGTTTAGTAACTAAAGTACAATATAATACTGGTAATAATAACAATAATGGTAACAGAAATAACAAAGGAAGAAAATATAAAACCAAAAGGGTAAAGGAAAGAAACACAAGTGATGCACAATACAATTGCTCACCACCTGCTGATGGATATCCAGACAGACCTAAGCAGTGATCTGCCCTTCCGGGTAACTCCTCCCAGTTTTATACCAAATATGATGTGCTGTGGTATGGAATACCCCTTTGGCTACTTAGGGTCAGATGTTCTGTCTCTGCTTCTTCTGGGCTCCCCTTGCCCCTCTTCACTGATAGAGCATGAGAGACTTAAAAGTCCTTGATCAGGGTAAGCATTACTTAGCAACAACTAAAACATCGGTGTGCTACCAACACTGTTTTCAAACTGAAATAGAAAACACAGAACTGCACCAGCTGCTAGGAAGAAAATTAACTCTAGTCCAGAAAAACCCATGACACCTCCTTTTGAAGAGGAATTTCCAAACCATATTGCTGACTAGAAGAACCTGGGTGGCCAAACACCGTTAATAGATAAAATACACTTCACATTCAAGTCAGTGATGAATTGCAAACTCTCTCTGCTGGGGCAGGGCAGGATTTGATAATTCCTATTGAATTCCTATATTTCATTATATTTGCTGTGGAATACCAAGCCAAAGCCATGCCTTCAGCAAATGCAATTTGGGGTTGCCTGCTTTTTCGCTGTTCTGACAGCTCTTCCGCTCTCAACTTGCATTCTTATCTTGAAGCCTTGGCTCTAATCTCCAACTTCATTAGTTGGATTTTATTATAGTGTATATATCAGAGGTCATAATTCAATCAGTGGAAAACTAAGACTACTGCAATCTCTGAAACAATTTGATGAGAGATAGCAGAAAGATGTTTCAGTTGATGTGATACTGTTGTGGAGTTCTGCAAAGCGCTGTAAAGTATTCCTAGCTGATTGTTTTCCTAAGTGTAAAGAGAACAGTGTTGCCAGCATTCACTGTCTTTTATTTACTCATCTTCACCACACACAAAGTCTCTTAAAAACAGCATTGTGTAACTTTTAAAGGGAGATAGGGGCTCTAAGGAGATAACTAGTTAAAAGTTTTTTTCTGGTAGACTGTGGAGCCATCAAGTGTCTGGAAACACTAACCTGGACACTGAATTTAAACATAAAAAGACACATAGACACATACCCTGCTTCAGTTGAAAAGGACCTACTATGATCATCAAGTCCAAGTGTCTGAAAAGTGTGTGCTAAGCAGAAGATCTGCATTCTGAGGACAATGAGACCAAGATATGGCCCCAAGATTTGGTTTCCTCCTATGGACTTAAACCATCCAGATCAGCAATTGAGACATCTTTTAGTTGTATAAGCAGTAGACCTCATCACCTTGTAGTTCAGAGTCTTTGGTTAAAAATGCAAGATTTCTGCTGAAAAAAAAAAAAAACCAAAAAAACCCAAAACAATTTACATTTAGTTTAATGGGAAAGTAAACTGAAACACAGCTTGAATGTGTCGTGGTGTGCCTTTCATGATCTCAGATAGCAGCCTTGGTTAGCAATTTGGAGAATAACAAATGCATGTGTCTGAGTATTAATTAACACTCGGAATTTGATTTATCATTTCAGCAGGCCTGCAACATGACCTTGGTGTGCTTACCAAGACAAAAAATCCATCTGACAGTGTGTTTAAAAGTTTATCTTCATTAGGTGACCTCACCAGGTTTCAGATAGATGTCTTTCATGAAGTGTAAACTATGACCTTTGTAATTAATTTTTAATATCTTTCTGATAAAAGGAATGTGTAAATCTCAAATACAAGAAGGGTTAGAAACATCACTTTGTAAAGGATCTGTATTTCTTGATGTTATGGAAAGCGCCACTGCTGCATGGCAGATAACGGAGTACAGAAAAATGAACTTATCTTTCCACTTTCTTTCCCATTAAACTGAGGATTCCAGTCTGTATTAAAAAGAAATCTGAGTCTGATGAGGCAGAGCAATTATCTGGTATACACTTCACAGGAATAAGTCATCAGAAACACAAGGTTTAATTCACTGGCATTGATATTCAGCAGGGCACAACAAAACTACCAGAAAGTCTGTAGTCTGCTGGGCACAGTAACACATATATACCAGAATTTATACTTTTAGATGCCATGAAGCTCTGGCAGACAGAAGTGCCTTGAATGTAAAATAATATGTTTATGTGGATTCATTGATTTTTATTTTTTTGTGACTGCAATTGAATTTTGTGGTTCTTTTTCTTCTTTAACATAATGCTTTCTTGCTATGATTTTCAACACTACATTGACAAAATTATTTTCTAGGAGGGCATTGCTTTTCATGGCATTCTTTGTCTTCGGCCAACCTGGGGAACTTGAGGAAACACTGCCTCATGTACTGAAGAAATATTGCATTGATGAGTTGGTTATGCAGCAGTGCCTGAAAGGACTGGGTCTGGAGCAGCAGTAATGGTATGAATCAGAGTGTCTTCTCATATTTTTGAGATATCCCAAGTGATGTGACCAGGAATACAAACTGGAACCACGAGTCTTTCTCTGACAGTCTGGACAGGTGGTGCTCTTCAAAAGCATAGACAGGGGATTGGTTAAAATAAGTGCAATTCTTAATTCCTCCTTGAGGATTCTCAGTTCCCCAGTCTGCTTTCCTCAGCAGTCCTCCTGATTCAAAATAAGTCTAGGTTCTCTGGAGCAAAGATTTGACTCCTTTCAAGGTCAATAATCTCCAGGGTTCCCATTGCACAGAAAAATATGCTTCATCAGAAAATGAATGGCTAGATGAAATGACTGTTCATCCATTCTATTATTTTTGTGGCATGTTTTTATGTGCATAACAGTGAGAGAGGCCAGTAACAGCTATGGTAGAAGCTGAATATATTGATGTGTAGTACCCGCAGTTCCCATGAGCAGTCATTTGTTATCTATTTTAAATTAGGAGAGGAAAGATTTACTGCAAAGATTTAACCTGGTAGGGTTTTTTTTTTTATAAGAGAGCAAAATTGGTGCCCTGCGTGGCTTAAGCAGAATCCATTTGCCTTAAGCAGGATCCATTTGCCTTCAGCAATCATTCCCTCTATAAGGCTATTATTTTTATAATATATGGAAGTCATTTATTGTGTGGAAGGTTGCATATGATGTTATACTGAACACAAGGAATTTATTAAATTGCTACAATAGGATACGGAAAGTTCTGATTTTACACTCAGTGACTGAGTCTACTTATTAAAAAAATAAAAAAGAACCCTACATTACAATGTGTCACTTTAGAGGTCCATCACTCTCTTTTCCATTTATTGTGCTCTCACAGGTACTGGCTGCACTAGATGAGCTTGCAGGTATGTTCTTTTGTACACATTTCTTCAGTGGAAGAGTGAGGAATTCATCAGGGATCAACAGCATTTTAGCTTCTGCCTGCTTCCTTTTGATTTTGACTGGCAGTGCATACATTCCTGGTTTAGCATATACCAGCCACATCCCCCCATAAATATCTAAAGTGACAAACTGTGCATGATTTATTGTTCATTATACATGTTTTCAACACAGTAAATAACATATTGACTTCAGGGTTTTAAACATATAATTATGAGTTTAGATCTTCAATAACGATATCTTCCAGGTGGTTTCAATAGAGATTGGCTCAAATAGACCCCTAAGGATATTTTGTTTTGAAAATGTTTAGACTGTTGTTAAATGCTAATGCTAAAATATATTCCTTTTTTAGGCTTTTTTTTACTTATTTTCTGGAGTGTGTGGTTATTATAGATAAAGGGTGTCAATTTTTCCCTCTGTATTTGGATAGCATTAATACTAGATATTTAGCACAAACAACATGTTCATTTTTCTTCCTGAATATTTAGAGGAATAAATGGTTCTTTATTGTATATTAATGCACCTCTATTATGTGATGTGAAAAGTGTCCTTGTCAGAGAAATTCTGCTTTTGTGCCCATTTATTGTGCATGTTCTAATATCTAATGATCAATCCATCTAAAAATATGCAACTACAATGAAACATTTATCTGCATTTATGGGTATAAAATGTGCCAGGACCTACAACAGACAAAAAAAACCCAAAACAAAACAAAAAACCCAAAACAAACAAAAAAAAACCCAAAACAAAACAACAAACAAACAAAAAAAAAATCCCCAAACCTCTTTTTTGGCCTCATGATCTGTAGTTTAGCAACTAGCAATCTTAGTCAACAGTTCTTTGCACCTCAGTGGCTCTCATGGTGATGTGTGTTTAGTACAACACACATGAGATCAGCACTGATCACATGTAACACTGAGAGACAGCTCTCAAATCATGCTCAGTGTTCTGCTAACAAAATTACTAGCCTTGCTATCCTGGAGACTTATTTTTACATGAAAAGACTATCAGTTCATTCTTACTTAGGGTTACTGTATAAGAAATTGATCAGTTCACATTAAGTCCATCAGTCTCAATAAGTGATAATTCTTGCCAGTTTATTTCCTTTGTGATGATAGAAGCCATCTGTCTCCTCCTGCTTTGCACGTTCTCAGAGGATTTCTTATACGTTAAGGAAAACTTTCCCTTTCTACCCTTAATGTGCATTTGCCATTTTGACAGAAATTTTAACACTTTAAGAGCTCCTTTTGAACTCCATTGTTTCAAAAATAGCTGTTTTAGTGGGCTGTTTTTTTCTAGCTAGAACCATGATTGAAATGTTTCATATTTCTCCAAGCTGTGAGTATTAAATAATTGATAGTTGGGAACAAGTTCCTAGGCTACAATATAATCACTAACATCTCAGGCTGCCATTTGTATCGGCCAAGTTTCTGAAGCACAGCTTTTTATTATTCAAGACATAATATGTTATTTACAGAACAATTGTTATCTTTCTCCTTCTCATGGGACCCTTACCCCAGAGTCTTGCCTGGTTAATGGCTGAGATGTGGTACACATGAGAAAAATCTGCCATAGGCTGACCTCTGGAAAGGAAGAAAGCATTTATATTTTGTTGGCTTTCCTGTTTAGGATTCTTTGCCTGACTTTGGCTTCTTGCTGAAGAGAGCCCCTCTTTGTGCTCAGCAAGCTCATTCCCACCCTTCTGCAGCTCAGACCTGGTGCATCCCTTAAGGGTGGAGTGCTCTGAGCTGTAAAAATATGAGGTTGCTGGTGCTCTGCAGGTCACTGTTTTCTTTGGAGGCAGCTGGTTATTGTAGTTTCTAATGTAGCGATGGAGTCCACTGACCAGCATGACCCTGGCTGCTGGGGCTTCCAAAATACTGTCAAAAAAGCTTTTTATTGTCTCTAGTACTGCAGAAAGACACAAGGTGTGTTGCTGAGGAAATGCAATGAAATAATAGCAAACGGATACCAATGGCTCATACCTCAAAAGTTTCACAGGTCAAAACAGGCAAAGCTTGGACTCTTAACCTGGCAAACTTCTGTTATGCTTTCTCTGATTTCTTAAAATGACTCAATGAGTTTCTTAAGAGATTTCTGATACTTACCACCCCAAAATTCAATAAAACCAGTCCTTACATGGTCCTTCCTAGAATCCAAATTTTCTAGGAAACACAAATATGGAAATAACCTTTTAAAGCAATGCACTCTTGTATATTTAACTTGTTTTGTTTCAAGTGTAAAAACTTCTGGCTCTGGTTTAAAAATATATCTTAGTTATGTGTCTAAGAAAAGTTAGCCATTATTGTATATCTTACATATAAAAAAATTGGAACAACCTATATTTGTACTGGATTAGAACAACCTATAGTTGCAACACTGAAATAATGTAATTGCAAGCTGCTGTGGAAATAAGGGAAGCATACACAGCAGAATCCTTGAAAACCCTTGTCAGGGAGCTTCAGATATTTATTATATGCTGTGAATTAAGTAATGTACATATAGGCCCCTTAATTTGCTGATAGGAAAGTGAGTGCTGCAAACAATTCACTCCGGAGAGCTATAGAAGGAACTTTTGTTTCTGTGAAAGATGTGTGTCCTATTCTTGATCACACAGAGAAACACCAAGGAGGTGTAAAATAGAAGACCTGGTCAGGAATCCCCCCCATGCATTCATGGAACTGTAGGAATAGTGCAATGCCAGCAAGGATATTAATCTGAAATATCATGACAAAAGAAATAACATGAGAACATGAGCCGGAGATGCACTGAATGAATTTAAATTTGATGTCCACAGAATATGACACCCCTGTGTTTTCATCTGTTAAACTCAGGTGTCTTTAGGATCAGCATAAAGTCTTTCAAAGCATATGCTTCATGCCTGCAGTTGATACATCATAGGAATCCTTACTCAGATGTACATGTGCAGAGGTTACCTTAAGCAGGCATAAACATTAGTCATTTTCCTAATTAGAATAATATAGAGACACACAGCTATAAATATTCCCTTGTGTTGTCATCAGGCCTATTAAAAAAAAAAGAAAGATATATCTGCATTCCTAATTCTCCTTTAACTGTCTTGGAGCAACCTAGGAACACATGGAATGGATTGCCTAGGTCTGGGTTGCTGGAGGGCATGAATGACTTTAAAGGAGAAGATTTAAGGGACTGTGTTGTCTCTAGTTCAGCAGCAATGTTGGCTGTAATGCGTAAATGCTCCTTGTAACTGGGAAAAATTTGAAAACCTGTGCACTCATTCTGAAAAAGCATTCTTGTGAGAGGGAACATGCTTTGATGTGTTGAATGCTGACTGAATAGTTTTCTTAAGTAGACCAATTGGAAAAAGAAAATACTTTCTCTGCTGGGGGAAAAAGAAGTCAGTTAAACATAGAGTAGATTATCAGCTGTTGCTTTCTAATTTTAGCCTGTCATGATAAGGCTGTACTAATCAAACATCTGTATGACTAACCAGACATTTGATTTCACATACCTTAAGATCCTTGGGTGTGCCAAAAAGTCTTAGTTCCTGATTCGCCAAACAAAATAGATGGTTGCTGAAAGGAGACTTCCAAGTATAGCAGGATACTTCTTTATAAGAACATGCTGTTTCTCAAAGAATGTATTACATCTGTGTACCTAGACCTCCTGGGGGTGGGAAGGTGGAAAGCCCCTTCCCATGATTGACTAATGCTGAAGTCCGAAATGCGGATGACTTCTCTTGTCTTACTCAGGTGACTTCCATATATTTCCATACATCTTCTAGAGGTGGATGCAGTGCTCACTCAAATGCTGCTGCTCATAGACTGCTTAGATATCACTTATCTACTGCATCAGTAGGAGTTCACTTTGTGCCTGCCTTTTTTCACACTCTTCCTTGAAGTATGACTGCTCATCATTGGTGAGGAAAGTTTTAAGAAGTGGTCAGTGAAGGGAAGGAATTATGGAATGAATGGAGAAAAGAGCTGCTCTGTTTCTCATTTCACAAGAACATGATTGAAGGTAGATGTATCTACTGACCTTCATCTGTGTAATTTGAATGTGATGGAGCAAAATTGTTTTCTTCCAGCTCATGTTATCTCAGAACAATGCTTGACATAAAGCAAGGAATTTTCTTTTCCCTGCGTCTCAAAACAAGCAGAAGATAGACCGAGTCCTCCAATCTCCTGACATCCCATGCCAACCCCTTCCAGCAGCACTCAGGCCTGTGTTTTGGCACTAGGAGGGAAGGATGCTGTTGCATCAGCAGGTGCTGCTGCTGCTGGGAAAACAAGCAACATCCCACTGTGGACTGCAGATATTTGCCTCCCTCACCTCCCCTGAGCATCCCACTTTGAATGTGTTGGGACAGACTGCAGTTTTCTGCCAATACTTTGTCAGATGCTTCAGCATCCTTGGAACAAGAGCATACTTCTGACATGCAAGATGATTGTTATTTATAAGTTTGCCTTTGTCCCATTAATCTAAAAATACTCAGATAATGTGACAGAGATTTTCACAGTTTGCCAATGCACTTGGCTGAAACAAAAAGTATCTGCTGAAGAGAAGTGAGAACAGAGCCCTGGGAAGGACTTTTCCACTGGTCTCAATTAGTTGAATCCCATAAAATATTTTAGTCTAACACTGTTACAGAAATCCAGTATTTGAATTCTAAAAAAAGCTTTGATTTTGAAATTAGTTTGTGGCATTTTGCTTCTGCCCATGGTTAGACAAAAATATTATTGCTCTCCCTGGGAGTAGTCTGAGAGGAAAATTCCTACCTACAAGAGACGATTTCTCTTTCACATTCCCTCTCAAAGAGGGTTATGCAGTGGGTGGTTTCTGTTTTATATCTTGTACATTACTGAACAACTGTTCCATTGCGGAGTCCAGTTTTGACATCTGAGAGAAGACCCAGGTAAAGACAGGAGGATATGGGAAATACCAGGAGGGAGAGGCACCTGGTTCCATCCAGAATGAATCAGTCTTTACTGCAGCTTTGCGTACTACTCAGCACTACCTGCCCAGGTTTTGTTTAGGATTTCATAGGTGTACATAGAGAAACTTGTTTTGCAAATAAAGTGCTGTATTAAGTGACTGCAAGTTTATTCAAAATGCTTCAGAGTTACCGAGTATGCGTTGTGCCATGGATCTTAGCATATGTTGTTGCCTTTTGTCAGAACTACTGCCAGATGTCCAGAAAGCTCTTTTGGATGGCCAAGCACAAGTGAAGGGGAGAATAGAGCAGTGGGATTTGTTAATTCCTTGATTCCCAGAGTGCTGGATGTCATGGGAGCTTGCAAAATACAAAGAGAATTGAATGCCATGTCCTTTCTCACTGTTTTTTTATGGTACCCAAGCCACTTTGAATCATCCTTGTACAGGCCTTATCAGGTTTAAAAAGATACTTCCTGGAAATCCTATTAAACCAATGTTTTTAACAGCAGAGAGCTGATAGCAGCAGTATTTTAAAAAAGCAAAACTTGGGGCCTCAGCCCAATGGCCTTGCCTCTGCCACAGACACATGGCTTTGGTAACATAATGGATGCCATATGTTGTTTCTTAGAAATGTCATGCAGTTTGAGTAGGAGAATCATTTTCTAATCCAAGAAAGCTCATGAGGAGCAGTAAAGTCAACAAAAATTTCCTTAAGAAAACAGTAACAGCTTCTTACCACTAAGCCCTCCACTTACTTTGCATTTTATTGAAAAATACTTGCAAAAGACATTATCTGGTAACCGAACTCTGTAACTTCCCAAGTCAGGAATCTGACTGCATAAAATCTCTACTTGTTTCTGCTTTTTATGTACCAGTTCTGCAAAGTATAAGGATTAACATATTATATAGGACTTTACAGCTGTTACTAGGTATAACAATGGGTGGAGTACAGTGTCAATATTGATTTAAGCTGAAAATTATAATTTTCAATATTCAGTTCAAAACTATGACCTTGATGTGGAAGTCAAAATGCTCTGTTTTTCTCATGAAGTGCTTTTCAGGTAAAACATTATATGAAAAGTAAAATGTCAGTAGCATGGAGCCAGTAGATCATGGGATTACGGCCATTTTGAACTGACATTTTTTGGTCATTCTTAAATCAATGTCACCAGTATTATCTAAACAATAGAGATAAGAACAACCTTGGAAAATTAAAGTAAAATCTGGCAAATGAAACACTGTCATTGTTCTTCTCCTAAAAACTATAAAATATTTATAAGCTCTTCAGAATGAAAACAGTTTTGAAATTCCATTTTTTTTTCTCTATAAAGCTTTTCTTTTTCTCCATTTTAAAATTCTGCCTCTTTTTTTGAGCTCTATTCAAGCTGTTGTGCTTTTCCCTCCCACACCTTGTGCTCACCTTTGAAAGCAGAATATCTTCTGGTCTTTCTACACATCCATGGGAGCTCTCTGTTGTAGATAATAGGACTTGAAAATGCTCCAAGGACAAAATAAAATGTTTAACTTTGGATGGCTGAGGAACTTCTTGCTCAGATATCGAAGCACTTACTAATTTGTATCTGTAGTGACAAATTCTTAACAGCTCTCTTCAGTCAGACAGATAGTGATTTTGATTGGGATTTCTCAGAAATCAGAGATTAATATGTAGGTAAATGAGATCACTGTTCAGTATGGAGAAAGGTGGTGGAGATGAAGAAAGGGATACCACCAGGTAATGTAGAACTTTCATAATTCTTTTCTCTTTAATTAAAGAATTTAATTCTTAAGATTTAGTGTGTGTTTCTGTGCTGATATTTATGACATGAATAGGAAATTATTTATTTTTTTTTTTTTGTCTCTGGAGCTGAACACAGAAAACTACAAATTACTTACAGACAAGAAGAAAGATTTTTACAATTCATTTAGTAGAGTGTAAGAGGCAATGCTTGCCTGGTTCCCTAATCCCATAACTTGTAAGAAAAAATATCATATGCAAGAGAGTATAGAAGGAACTGTGGAGGAAAAAAGCTCATTTTTTTAAAGTAAGGATGGCAGCAAATGTCATATTAAGGTCTTTGGCTTGATTTTCACACATTTATTTGTCCGTTATGTGTATATATATATATATATAGGAACATGCGGGGTAGTTACTGCTTGAGGCAGATGGGTCATGTTCCCCTGGGACACTAAGCATGCAGAGTGTACTCTTTCAAATCCTCTAAGACTGCAGCAGATAACATGGATGCATTTGAAAAGGTTTGCATCCTCTTGTGAATTTGTCTGAGTGATTCTGTTATGCATGAGATTTCACTTTCATGCTGCCTGCAATTGGGCCATTCTTATTTGATAGTCTTAGTAATAAATGGCATACGCATTTTTAATATAGGCCTAGTGTAGTCAAGGTCTATATTATTTTCACATCAACTGGGGGTTGCTCTTCTATAGATCTGTTTTTGAACTGTGTCTTGAGGACCATAATTCTGAAGTAATTAGTATTTTTGTACTACAGACAAAACAAGTACATTTACTCTTAGAATCTTAATGTATTTGTTTATTTCTTGTGTGCCAGTAAAACTTACAAATAGTTGGTAAGAATTTAGTTATAATAGTAAGAAAGAGTGAATTCCAATTTTTTTCAACTTTTAGGCAGAAAAGGTGGAAAAAATAGGTGGCAACAGTTCACAGGAAGAATCAGGAGGTGCATATGAGATTACAGCAATACTACTATCTTAGGAGCAGACAGTAAGTCAAAGGAGTGTTGTACAAAACTGTCTCAAAAGGAGCAGTTTTATATATATTAAAATTCTCTATGACATAGAATTTGATAATCCTAATGTTTCAAAAATGTTCCACTATATGAGATCTCAATTTCCTTTCAGTGATTAACACCTTACATTTCTCTCCTTAGGAAAAGGCAGTGTCTCTTCTTTACATCATCATTCCTGCTTGTTACTGCATTTGTTCAATCCTAATTTAGAGGAAAAAGTCTTGATGCCTAAATTGCCATCAAGTGAAATTTGCTTGATTATGTCCCATTTATGTGCTATCCAGATATGCTCCTCAACAGGATCATAGCATTTGTTGCAATTGATAAGAGGGTCTAAGGTTAAGACTATCAGATTATGTATGGGTACTCATATAAATGTTTTCAAATTAAATATGTTGAAAAGTCATAAATCCTCATATAAATTAGGGAGAACTTGTACATGTTCTAGCTCCAAGGGAAAAAAATCAACTTAATTAACATTTATATGGTTTGGACACCACTCTTCAAAAGCCTGCTGTGAAATAGCTGGTGCAAGAAACAAAGAAACATAACGTGCTTCACTGCTGAATTATCACTGGTTAATGATTTGCTGCTGCTTCTGCCCTGCTAGTTTGCTTATTAAGCCTTGTGACAAGTTTCTGACAGGACTCCTGCAAGTTGGATTTTGGAAAATATTAGACATGACGAGACATTCAAGATATGAAAGCACAGCTGTGAGCATTTCATTATACCAGATTCCAGCCATGCCTGCATTTTAAAGACTATGGGTGACAAAACTGCCAATATTGCACAAAAAATTCAGACTGGAACAGACCTCAGTAGGTTTATCAATTTATGTGATGCCACTAAAAACTTACTGAAAGAAGAAAATGCTAAAATGGTGAGAGCAAAATCCTGGCAGATAGATTAACGTCTGCTTCATTGCAGGGAAGAGAAACAAAAGTTTGTTTCTTGAGAATTTTTAATTGATTTAAAAATAATTTGGCTGTGATCTCCAATGCAATCTGACCACCAGCTGACTTTCCCTGGTTTCATAGGGAATCATAGGATAACAGAAGTAGGAAAGGATCCCAAGAGACCTTCAGCTGAGCCTCTTGCTGAAGCAAGGTTATCTCTGAGATCATACTAAGTCTGAGATGAGACTACCAGATCAGACCACTTCTTTCCATAATCAGACCTGGAAAACCTCAAGGACAGATATTAGGCAACCCACCCCCCCACCCCCCCCGACAACTTTCTCCACTGTCTACTGTCTTCATGAGCAAAATGATTCTTGTGATACCTAGTCTGATTTTCTCATTTCAGCTTATGCTTGCTCCTTTCGCAATGCATCACTGAAGAGCCTGCCTCCAACTTCTTAGTCTGCCTACCTACTCTGTAGGCACTGGGGGCTGCTGTTAAACACCTACAGAGCTGCCTTTCCATAGGCTGAGCTAGACTGAGTCCCTCAGCCTCTCCTGGCAGGAGAGAAACTGTTCCAGCCCCAATCAGCTTGAGAGCCCCTTGCTTCACTCATGCCAGTTCATCAATGTCTCTTCTATACTGAAGTCCCCCAAACAGGATGCTGCATGCTAGATGTGGTGCGAAGTCCTGAGTAGAAGAAAATAATCCTGGTACAAAATAATTTGGTGGTTCAGGGTCTTCATCTGGAGATTGGCTTGGTTTTAATATCTCAGAAATAAGTTTCATCAAAAATATTATTTTCTGACACATATTACCATCTAAAGACATCCTTTTGCTTGATAACTTCTTATTTACCCATTGCTTCCTCTAGGAAACTGAGCAGTTAACAAGAAGTAACTCAGAAAAAGAGTTGGTCTGTACTCAGGTTGAAAGCCACACGCTATTGAACCTCGCTTATTTTAAAGCTTGGCAATTTATATTAGCTTACATGTTAAAAACAAACAGGCAGTTAGACATAAAATAGTATAGTGTTCATGAAAGCTGATTGACAATTGTGACAAATTAAATCTTGCTTTTGTGAAAGGGTTGATGGGTATTGCATGCAAAGCGAAGTTGTAAACTCATATGCATAATCTGTTAATATGCTTCAAATCTCACCTTGAGGTGGAAGAAATAGATCTGATTACATGCTATCCTGTCCATATCATTTCAATATCTACTTATCAATATTGTTTGCATCTTGAGGTTGGTATGTCTGTTTATATAATTTTTGCCACTCAAGAAGCTAATCAAGGGATTTGCCACAAATAATTTAATGTTTAAGTCTTTGGGAAAAATCTTTGATGAATACCTGTTACATGATTCTCATAATAGATATGAACTTTATTCATGCACCTAGATTTCACAAGCAACATTTTCATTATATTTTTAACAAATAAACCTTTTAAATAGAATGACACAAGTCCTTAATTTTGTTTATTTTTCTGCAATA
Source organism: Forpus xanthops (assembly GCA_032466535.1). NCBI lineage: Eukaryota > Metazoa > Chordata > Aves > Psittaciformes > Psittacidae > Forpus > Forpus xanthops. The sequence goes on from JASSUY010005207.1 coordinate 28,765, forward strand.
GTTGTAAAAACTCAGTTAGCAGGTGAAATCTAAATACTTTGCATAGAGAAGGTATTTACCAAAGATCTGAACCTAAACAACTGGATTTAGTTTAACATCCTAACTTCCATGCTTTTCACACTGTTCTTACCTCTTCTTTCTTACTTAGAAGTCTTTCTTAAAACAGCAGCTTCTGAAAGGATGTGAATATGTGAAGTCACAGCTCCTATGTTAAAAGAAAAAGAAATATATTAAAAGAAAAAAAAAAAGAAAACAAAAAAAAACCCAAAGCACTTGTGATTTTCAGGCATCTACATTTTCTGAGATTCGCAGACTATCTTACAAAGTGCTGGAAATGGCAGCTGGGGGCACACTACTTTTTCTTGTAAAAGGCCTCTTGCATGTCTGACCTGGGTTCACAATTAAGTGTGATATGGTTGTGCCTTGTGCTGCTCAGCGCTTTCCCCAGCAGCCTGTGCATGTGTGTGAGCATCTGCACACGTGTGTCTGTATATGTATGGTGTATTTTGGGGGGTGGAACTTTCATAATAACCATTGAATGTTGTTTATGAAAGATGCACCTGAGTAATGAGATCCAGAGTTCTGGACTACCACTTTAACTAGAATTTAGTGTTACCTAACAATATAAAAATACAAATTAACATGCATGCATGTGTGCCTGCGTCTGGACTATGAGTTACTGTGTGAATAAATGCTTTTGTTTTTAGGACAGTGAGACAGATCTGATCGCTGACATGCTCCTTTGGTGCTTCTAAGCAGCCAAAGGTAATTTAAACAATTTGGTTGAGTAAAACATATCCTAGGATTTTGGGAAATTCCTTTTTTCAGAGTCTAGACACTGACCTGTACATTGTACTATTCTCATAGCTCTACTCTGCTTCTCCCTACAGATGTTGAAAAGTAAATTTCTGTAAGGGAGCTTCCAAAATAAGATATCTCCATTTGAGCTTGACCAGCATTGCCACTATTTTTCCAACAGCACACCATCTGTTCTGCCTTTACTTCTCCATGAGGCTGGCTTTTAGTCTGTAGAGGAAGTCTACAATTGGCTTTGAGTGAAAATACACTTTATCCCTATTTAAAATAGGTGATCATAAAATTAGTTCATAAGCAGCTGCAGCAGTTTCCAATGTCATCACTCATCCAGCTCCTCTTCTGTAGGTTCTTGCTCCAGTTGAACATGGCAGAAGACCATAAGAGTGCTTCCACAAAAAGACTGAATATTGGCCAGAAATTATTTAGATTTACTTGGCTGACTTTGCAATGAGATGAATGAGAAGGAGCGGCTCTTGTCTGAGGATGATAACTTTCTGCAGGAAGGTAAGATGTAGTACCAAACACGGGAAATTGTAACTTCTTACAGTGCTCCAGCTATATCCTCAGAGGATGCCTGCTTCTGACTTTTCAAGTATTTTCACATCGCCAAAAACATTGTCAAGGGAATTTAGGATTTGAGTGTGAGTAGATACACACAGCTGCACACAAGTTTTACTTATTGTCTAACCCAGCTTGAGAATAGGATCTGTGTGTGGTGTTCACAAGGACCCCAGGTTATATAGTTGGCAACATGCCCTCGGCTTTGAGAGTGTCAGAGTTTCATTTCTAGTACAACACCTTGCATAACCACTGTCACCAGCTGAAAATAACACAAACACAACTGCATGATGTTCCCTAGGGCTGTGGGAATCAGAGATTTCTTGTTTGTATAGTACTTGGTTCTTGGAAAACCTCTAAGTACATGTTTTGTTATAGTTTGGTTGCCTAATCTAAGAAGCCCTTGAAGTTTGTCTTAAGATTCTTAAAAAAGAGAGGAAATATTTTGATGAGTATGAATGTTTATGTTGTTCATTATTTAAATATAAAACTATGTTTATGCTCTATAAATGAGAAAAACTGAGAAGATAGGAAGATGTGTGTAGTGTTACTGGGCCACAGGTGAAACCATGCTGTTTTCCCTTCCGACTTTCTTTCTCTCTTGTACACAAGTTACTGAAGCTGGTGCCAATTTTAATATTTCTAAAGTTCCGAAATTGGAACTCATTTGTATTTATAAGAGTGTTAAATAAGAGTGAAAAAGCAAACACCAAATATTGAAAGAGTCTTCACTTTGCAAGATGGGAAATGGAACTTGGGCTGTGACAGAAACAAACTGTAGAAATCACCTCTTTGCAGGTGGGTCTGGGCAGATTTCTAGTACTTGAATGTGAAGGACTTTGACAGTGTGTCACTACAGCTATTCAGAGTGCCATGTGCTGTCATTTGGGACATGATAGGACTTACACTATTAGCAAAGCCTCAAAGTGGCTAAGTCATTGTGGTAATGGATATAGATCCCAGCTGCAGTCAAGATCAAATGGAAGATAAATGAGCTTCTGTTATGCTTAGCTCATTTTCCAGGAAGTGCACTCCACTTAAGTTTGACATACACTTTGATGAGAGAGAGGTTTCATTTCTTCTTCACAATATGCTGGTACATACCATATGCTTGTCTCAGGTTCCCAGGGAGAAGAAAAAATCCACTACAATGCTTCCAGGCAGCCTGGACCTGGGTCCTCTAGAGGGATTTACAGTGCACTAGCTTTGCTCCCTATGAAGGGATGATAACAGCATAATGTCTTCTATAAAAATGTTTTTCTGGGAACATACAAATAACCAAATGCTGTGTTAACATTAAATAAACTGTAGGAAAAAAAGTCTATTACTTCTTAGGAGCAAAGCTGACATGTTAAATTTATATGTACGGTTGAGCAAATGATCAAAATTTGTCCCATCTTGATCCTTAGTAAGAAGCTGCTAAAAAAAAAAAAAAATAAAAGATGCATTTGGAACAAGGATAATTCTTTGCCTTGTAACATTCTTTACATGTCAACCAGTCCTGTGTGATATTTAAGTTTAATTTTCTGAGTAATATGCAATCTTTTCAACAAGGAGTGAAAGTTAGCTTTGATTTTCTCACTTCATTATTTGTATAATTTAAAGATTAATAAAACCATTTATCCCAAGACTTTCACCTTCTAAGGAAGATGCCTAGTTTGAGAGGAAAATATAGCATTTCTGTAAATACTCCAGAATTTGTATCTGTCCACTCTGAAACACAAGCTGAACCCTCACAGGCTAATAAAAAAGAAGGTGCCTCTTGCCAGCTGTATAAAGGGAAAGTTCAGCTCATAAAGCTATTATGCATAATTTACATGGATGTTGCACAAAGCCACTTTGGGAATAACAGAATAACATAGAGGAAAAATTAATTACATGATTTTAATATTCAGTAAACCTTTTTTTCCCCCTCTGAGCATGAGTTGCAACTTCAACAGTACATTTCTAAAACTGCATAAACCCAAGAAAAACATCTAGATGAGGATCATGTATCATTGCAATGAGACCGTAAAGGAATATTTCTTCCAGATCAGGTCAGCTCAGCTCCTTGCTTTGGGCTTATGGGCAGCAGAGACGATGAGGCAGCTGAAACAATTCACTATCTGCATACAACCTGGTGTGTGGGAAAGGAGAGTAGTCCTTTGATGCTGATTTTAAAGGAAAATGCATCATTACTTGCTCCCACAGGTGAAAGAGCTCCTATCTTCCTAGAAGGGACCATTTCTAAGACAGTGGTACAGCAGATGTCTTGAAAAAAAATATGCTCAGATTCACAGATGCCTTAATGCGATGACCCGAAATGAAAGTATCGCTCCTTCTTGATTTCCCTTTACATAGGATGTGGATTTGTTTAGAATAATGAAACATACCATGGAGACATGGGACATATGCTGATCTAAGGTAGTTTGTAAAAATGGCAGTTACAGGAGGTCTTATTTTTCATTCCTGAGCAAACAGGAAATCTTATCCCATAACCTCTACATTCATAGTACAAGCAGAAATGTTGCAAATTGTATTTTTGTAGCTTTATCAATATGATTGGTTTCATTGTTTTCAGTTCTTAAGTACAAAACATGCTTTTGGGTAACAGAGCTCAGAAAGTGGGAACTGTTCTAAAAGCTTTCAACAAGATACAAAAGGAATATTGCTACAAAACTTACAATACTTCCCAAAGATTGGATGTTTGCATGAACTGCCTTGTACTTCAAGTTTCTTCAACTTCAGTTTCTGGGTCTGTTAAACTATGCCTGATAAACTTATTCAAGCCACTTAATCTTTTTGTGTCTTAGTTCCTAAACTGCAATATGAAGACAACACTCTTTTCTTCCTCTCAAACTTTATCTGTTAATAATTAAGCTCCTTGAAAGAATGGACATGTCTGTCTAGTGGCTGGTGATAATTGGTGATGAATTTATACACGCTGTTTCTGAGAGTGGGAAGTAAAGGTGGATTATATTTAGAACAACAAAGACGTCAAAATACTTACTTTGTGAGCACAGTAAAATGAATTTTTATTTCTAGGACATAAAGCTTAAAGATGGAAGATTTTTATAGATAAACTGCCATATATTCAATCATTTAGCACCATGATGCATTACAGAACTACATTATTTCAGGGATTTTGACATTTGGATGCCCTGACTTGCAAGGCTAGATTGTACATCTAGTGGTGCTTCAGTAGTCCCATGGCTCCCAGAAGGCACTATCTTAGCACAAAAAGTTTTGTGTCACAGGATTTGCCCTCCATTGACAGAGCAATCTGAGTTATAGTTTTGACTGCATAAGGTGAGTGTCAGAGGGAAGACAAAGGGGAACACAACTGAAACTGATAAAAGGCAATATCTGGCAGCTACTTCAGTGAACACTGTTCTGTCCTAAGCACTGACTGAATAACCCAGGCAGTTGCAGAAGTTTGTGGCTGTGTAGTTTAAAAACTATAACACAGTGCTTGTACACAAGGCTTCCAAATTAAAGTTATGTATAATCAACCTCTGTCATTCTCTGACTTTTAAGAGAATGTGTTTACTACTTAGCGTTTTCCAAGGCATGTCTGCTTTTTTTTATATCAGCTCCTTCTGTCTTTCAGAGAGAAATGAACATTGCAAGATTTTATTTTTTAATCCTTTTTTATAAAAAGCTAATTTATTTCTACAAAGTTCATTAAAGGACTCCTCCTTCAAGGCCTGTGTTCTTTAATTTATTCTTTAACCTCTTAGCAAATTAAAAAAATGTAATGAGTTTCATACTACCACCTAAAGTTATTTACAAATAATTAATTCACAATTCATCATCTGCTGAAAATTGTAGAACTCTTTTCCTTAATCCCACTGAGATAGTATAAGAATTTCTTCTGCATAGTGCTATTATCTCATGTGATGTTTTGTTCACAATTTTTTTTATGCCTTTAAGGTAAAATTAACTAAATGAGATGTGAAATCGGTCTGCACTGTCCTGACTTGAAGAGATGAGAGTTATAAAGTAAAAAATATTATGAGATTTGTAAAACAGTGATGAGAACTCACAACATTATACAGAATATATATCCACAGAATATTATTTGGCTTGTGGTAGACATACTTTAAGAAGTTAGTGTTTGAATGTTTTCATTAACCCTGCCCATTTAATGGAAACCTGATCTGAATGGAGGCTTAATCTGCTTTTAAAATGAAAATTATTATTAACAATAATCACATTTGTGCATTTGTGGTGTTATGTTTGTGTGTTTGTGGTGTTCTGTATTTCTAATACCTTGGTTTGCAAAGTTGTAGGGATTTCAGAGAGCTAATTTTAATTTCTTATTCACCAATGTGCTATCTAAGAAAAATTCAGATGATAACAAATACAAGCAGACTTTGTTGATATCCTTAGTTTCAGTCATACACAGCTAAATTCTTCAGATGGCCCTGAGCTGCTTGGGCTTAATTTGTTGAAAATCAAGATGCTTGTACTTTTGTCTGAGCCAAGTCTTTCTAAACAGAAAGTGAGGGCTCAGTGATTTATTCAGTTTCTTAGAAGATAACATCAGCAATGCATCTAATGAATTCCACATTCCAGCAACTGTGCACTACCACTTTCCTGCTAGTGCATAGGTAGGAGACCCTTTTCCCCTTTATCTCTACTAGCTAATCTTGGCTGGTAATAGAAGTGACCTTCACTTCCAATTGAGAACAGATGCAAAGGACTAGGAAATATGCACAACTGGTTAATTTTTATTAAAAGTGTACCAGACCTTCAGAGGCCTACTTAAACTGGACCTTGATGTGCTTCAGCTGAGTGCGCAAAGGTCAGTAACTTCTAGTCAAAATAATAAGCAATATAACATTGAGCTTACAGGCCAGTTTGTTTGTTTGATTTTTTCATCTGTATATAAAAGACCAGAAAGCTCAGAAACAGGTTCATTTCTAACAGGTTTGCAAAAATATGAGGAACTATATTTACCCAAATCAGCCTTCTTGGAAAAAGAAAAAGGTAAAAGTCTCATATGGTAAGTACCCATACTTCTTGTTTCCAGTCCTGCTAGAGAGGAAGGATTGCAAACATTCTCAGACATGACAAGAGCCAGAAAAAATGGTAATAATGATAAAAAAAAGCCCTTTTTTGAGCAGCTTCAAAATCAGCTTTGCAGATGTCTTGGTGTTTAAATAGCACTGTTCCAGGAACTGTGCTCAGAAATGATGCCTCAGTCACACCTTCAGGTCTTAACTCCTTGCCAGCTTCTTTCTTGACACCAGAGGGCTGTAACTTAATGTTGTGCTCCATCTGACTATGTAATTTTCCTCTTTTGAAAGAATGCAGATCCTCTATTGCAATATATTATTTTATTGTAGAAAAGATATGAGTCCCATTCTTCTAAGCAGAAAAAATGTGACTATTTTCTTGTTTATCCTTTTCACAACAGCTAGTAAAAAAAATATCCAAACCCCGACTAAGCTAATGGTGTACTTCAGCATGTCTCTGAACTACACGTATCTTTTACTTGGACCATCTTAGAGTCCCAGGTGTGTGATATTTTCTGGGTTCTGGGAGGAAATGCCACTTTCTCCCCCTCTTACAGTATTTTGCAAAATATCTGTGTCAGACTGTGAAGGTAATTTCCCTTTCTATCAAAGCAGATCAGAAGAATCAGAACCATAGAACAACCCAGGTTGGAAGGGACCTTGAAAAATTATCTGATACAACCTTTCATGGGAAAGGGAGCTGTCGTGGTTTAAGCCCAGCCGTAACTCAGGCAGTTTGCTCACTCACCCCCTCTTTCATCCCCCCAGCTCCCAGGGGGATGGGGAGGAGAATCGAAAGAATGTAACTCCCATGGGTTGAGATAAGAACAGTCCAGTAATTAAGGTATAACACAAACCACTCCTGCTACCAGCGGTAATAATAATGACAAGGGAAACAACAAAGGAAGAGGATACAACTTCTCATCACCCGCTGACAGATACCAAGCCCCACACAGCAATGAACCCACTCTTCTGGGATCCTGCCCCTAGTTTTTACATCCTGGGCATGACATGCTGTGGTATGGAATACCTCTTTTGGGTCAGCTGTCCTGTTTCTGCTTCCTTCTGGCTTCCTGTCCTCTCTGGCAGAGCATGAGACTCAGAAAGTCCTTGGTCAGCCTAAACACTTGAGCAGTAACTAAAAACATCAGTGTTATCAGCGCTGTTCCCAGGCCAAAAGTCAAAACCACAGCACTGCACCAGCTACTAAGGAGGAGAAAAATGGCTGCTACTGCTGAACCCAGGACGGGAGCCTAGGTGAGATTATTTAGCACCCTGTCCAATCTCTTCAAAAATGCCCAGAGGTGGTGACTCTACCACATTCCTGAAGATGTTGTTTCAGTGAATGATTGTTCTTGCAATCTGTAAAAAATGTCTTTCTTTTCACGATGAAATTTCTCCCAGTGAAATTTGTACTCATTGCTCTTTCTCCATGCGGCTCTTTGTGAAGAGAGAGCCTCTGGCTTCTACGTAGCTGCCATCTAAGTATTGAAATACTGTGATGAAGTAACCTCTTTTCTCTTCAAGGAGAAAAGACTTAACTCCTTAAGCGTTTCTCATAAGGCAGGTTCTCCAACCTTTTGGTCATTATATCTTAGTCATATTAATCTATTTATTTATCTGATAAATAGATTAGCTATGCCTGTAATGTTATCCCTCCTTGTACCTTAATAATAAAATATGATGAGCCCAAATTAGAAGTTTGTGGAAAAAAATGTATGGAATATTCAGAGAAGATAACTATAATTTAATGTAGTTGTATCAAATATAATGTATAAGCACTGCATAAGATCCCTAAGTTTGCCTGCTTATATTTTAATCAGCTATAAATTGCCAATGCATCTAACATTGCCAGGTCAAATCAGGAAAGTGAGTGCATACAACAAACATTTCACCAAGTACCATCATGACTGGAGAAGACAGAGTAATTTGCATAATAAATATTTGGCTTATGAAGTTAAGTGCATACATCAAGTGAGTTGCTACCATTTCACCCCTGTAGGTCATACAAATGTCTTGCTTTGACACGGAGATGTTTCTGACCAAGCAGAGTGAGGAAGAAAATGGCTAGCAGAGGGAATTATCTGAAATTTCTGTCAGGGAAATATCTCAAATATCATCTGACTGAATTTCTGCTGGTCTGTTTAATTCATGATGTTTTGGAGCTGTTTCTATTGAAAACAAAAGCATTTTTGCAGCTAGTGTAATCCCATTAGCCCAAGAGGTTTCTGAGGCTGGAACTGTCAGGAATATATTTCAAGTGTGCTTCAGCTTGAGAAGCAGTTGGAACACATGAGCAAATAACATTTGAACATGGAGGCACCCTCTGATTTAAATTTAAGATGATGTACCACTCCATTAAAAGAGTTATTCAGAGGCATCCTGAGCTTGTTGTTTTGAAATCTGAAGCACTAAAATTTGATGATCCACAGCAGAGTTTAGTGAATGAGGACACCAGGTTATATTCATCCAAGGCAAAACATCGGAAGATAAGTACATATGGCAACTCCCAAGAACATGTCAGACAGGCAGATGCTATGTGAAAAGAAGAGATATTCTTTGACTTGGCAGCTGGGGATTGTGGTTGTTTATCAGATGAAGAAGCATGAGAAAGAAGTATGAGAAACATCATGTGTTGTTAACTCTTGTGCACTCTTTTCACAAAAGCTCCAGAGAATCACCCCCCCCACACACGTTTAATACTATTCAAAGCTAGGGAACTAAATATGAGTGTAAGAGACTAAAGAAAGCCTAATTTTCCAAAGTCAGCCACAGGCTTAGTTGGATATCTGGATGAGTTAGAACTAGACAATCATAAGGTCCTTTCCAACTTTAACTGTTTTATGATTCTATGATTCTATATATTTACCCCCCAATCCATCTGCTTCTGGATAGCCAGCATGTCCCTATGCAGAAACGCCTAGTGATATGTGTGTTCTGTGTGGTTATATGTTGAAAAAATATTAATTCAGGAAATGCCACAATCATTTTATGCAGTAATAAGCATTGGATATGGAGACAGAACAGACCTGTGATTAATCCAGTCATGAACTAGATAGTAGCCATTGGAGTTAATCACAGTGCAGGGAGCAGGTAAGGAGGGGATAATGCCTGTAACATGGTAAGAATTGAGGAAGAATGCTTTTCAGATGCTCTGAATTAATTCATAGAATGCACTCATGCAAAATATTATCCATGTGTGGAAATTATAAGGTTCCAAAACTGCACTGCAGAAGCTGAACAATGGATAATGTTTGTGGGACTCTCTTTTACCCTAACCTTGTAGTTGTGTGCTGAGCATTATGGAATATTTTATGCCTTGCTGCCTCACTTTCAATAAACCAATGAATACCACATGAGGACACCAGGTTATATGACCCTTGTGATATTTTGATGCCTTTCATTCCAGATAGAAGTCCCTATTCTCTGAGTTTTTATTATTTCATAATTAAATTTCATAAACTGCATGAGCTATTAGCAGGCAGTCCACAGGACTGAATCATCTTTGGCTGATAGAGCAAAAAGAAGAATGCATTACCCAACAAAATTAACCTTCATAAAATAAGTCCACATGACAAACAAAAATCTTTTGGTAGGTGTCGTGGTTTGAGGCCCTCAAACAGTTCTGCTTGCTCACTCACTCCCCCCTCTTTCTTCCCCAGTCCCGGTGGATGGGGAGGAGAATCGAAAGAATGCAACTCCCACAGGTTGAGATAAGAACAGTTTAGTAACTAAGGTATAACATAAATCGCTACTGCTACCACCAATAATAATACAAGAGAAATACAAGGAAAGAAAATACAACAGATCTTCACCCTGATACGTAGCCACGCCACGCAGTGCCCCCCCGTCACCTGATACCAAGCTCAACTACGCAGTGCATCCCTATCACCTCATACCAAATCCCGGCCACGCCATGCACACCCCCTGCACCACCATCTTTTCAGATCCCTGCCCTCTCCATTTCTACATCCTGGACATGACATGCTGCGGTATGGAATACCTCTTTGATCAGCTTGGGTCAGGTGCCCTGTCTCTGTTTCCACCCAGCTTCTTCCCGGCTCCCATCCTCCCTGGCAAAGCATGAAACTCAGAAAGTCCTTGGCCAGCCTAAACGTTCTAATCCATACCTATAAGCACTGGTGTTATCAGCACTGTTCCCAAGCCGAAAATCCAAAACACAGTGCTGCACCAGCTACTACTTAAAGGAGAAAGATGACTGCTGCTGCTGAACCCTTGACAGTAGGTCATATTTTTTTTCAAGAGAGCATTGAAGGATACTTCAGTTGGGTCCTCTTTAAACATGCCTATGTTAAAGATATTGTATTATTAAAAAAAAAAAAAACCCAAACCCAAACAATATTCTGTAAATAGTTTATTTTGTGGTGTTTAATGAGTTTTGGTACAGCTTCCTGAGATAAAGTATCCACATATTTCTTTTCTTCTTGCTAATCTCTGCAGAAATGACATGGACTTGGGGTACATGGACAAAAAATGAGAACTCTTGTTTTTGTCTTTACACAATTACACAGATATTGTATTCCTGTAGCTTTTCTGCAGACATTCTGCAGCTGAAGCAGTTTTTTGGCTAAAAGAAGTGATAGGGCCTGATGCAAGTAAAATCTGAATAAGATTCTCTGTTGCAAGTACCTTAAGCATCACAGGGTAAGCTAGGATCTCACAATAAATCTTTCCTTCTATGAAAAAAAAGAGGTGTCAGGTGTAACTAATCCAAGAAAAAAAGCTTACTTCACTGGTGTTTTAGGAATTGCACTTGCTTATTTGCTTTACATCCGTCATCACTGTTGTGCTATGGCTTGTCGTTTACTGAACCAATACTTAAAGAGGGCAAGAACTGCTTACATTTCTATAGAGAGTTGTACACTTCCTGATCCTCTAATGCTGGAAGACAAACCTTTTAACCAATGAAAGACAATTTTCTGCATCCTCGTGTCACTGCTGGTGAAAAACACTGCACAGATGTAACCTGACATATCAAGAAGATAGTAGTTGCATTTCTCCAGTCTTTCTTTGACTTGTTTGATCTTATTACTTCCAGTCATGGTTGTTCCCAAGCTAGGATTTCTTCTGCTTTGGCCTTGACAACCCTCAGACAACTATGAATGTGGATCATATTGTTCTTGATCATGCATAGAAAACCAGTATGTGTTTTGATTTTCATTACTGAATTTGACACATGAAGATCGTGATGTCCTTCCTTGACAAAAAACAATAGAATCTCTGTGACACAAAGCGATCTTTGATTTTTATCCTGTCTTCTTAGGAGAAAACCTCCATAAAGGTTAAGGACAAGGAATTCTCAGAAGAGAAATCAGTGGTTGCAGACTGCAAAGAATGTTTACTGTAAAACTACAAAGGACACTCAGATTTCAGGGAATGAAAAAATGCCTGTTTCTAACTTTATTTCAATATAAGAGAGGCTTGTTTGGTTGACTACGATGATGAAGACCAAAAGCAAAATATTCCTTAAAAGTATTTATTGTTTCCTATTAAACCCTCCAATCTCTTGTATCCAAATTATTCAAGTTCCTGTTTTAGATATTTCAAGCCAGACTCTGATCTTAGTCACATTGCTGCAAATAATGTAACTAGACTGTGCTTTCCCTGCAACATCTGCGTTATTGAAATCTTTCTTCACAAAGGTTGTATTCAGAAAAGCACCAAATACAAGTGTGATTTCATCAACTATGAATTTCTCTTTGCTGACAGTTTTAGCCCTCACAGAGTTGAACAGAGTTGGGTATCGTGCAAACAGGGACATTGTTCAGTAACAGGCATGACTTCTTTTTGGGACATGTCCCCAAGCAGCCTGACACAACCCCTCAGCAAACTGTGACGGCAAACAGGAGCCTCCTTCATATATTTTCTGTGATGTGGCTAAATGTGTAATGGCTTCTTTTGATCTCAACACTGGTGTACTTAATCACAGATACACTACCTTATGTGGCCAAGTAATTACCACTGATGGCTCTCCAATAGAGCACTTTAGATATCTGGTTTAATTTTATTGGCCTGTAGTGAGCAGATTTGTTTTAGTTCTTGAGGATTTAGAGGATTTTCCTTTTGCTTTGTTCCCTGTTATTAGATTTCTCTTAGCTATAGTGATATTTTTTTTTAAATGGTACACTTCAATTTAACATCCAAAAGACCATTACTGTATTTTCACATGGCACAACTGTCACAAAATCATTCTTAGATTTTGTCCCATTTTCATATTAACAAGGTTTCTTCTGCATGACCTTAACAGAAAGGAGCTTACTTCCTGCCAAGAGCAGAAAAGAGTTTATAGGAATTGCCATGAAATACTATGGTAGTGCAGAAAGGTCAGCCAAGTGTTGTTTTTTTTTTTTTGAGGGAGGAGGTGGAGTAGAGAGGAGAGAAGACAATATAATAGTAATATAATTATCCTGTCTCTCACAGTATAAATTTGTGCTCATTTAACCAAAATTACTCTTCTTAAAGTGTAAGCATAAACAAATACGACCATTATATTATCTGTCACCAGGAACCATAGGATAACTTGAAGTACTGTTCCTCAGGACTGTCTACACAAAAAGAATTTAAGCGTTAAGGTTGCTGTGTCTGTGATACTTAAATTAGGTACTACAGTCTATGTTGCATGGAGAAGACTACATGGCAGTTGTTGTCAGCATGATCTCTGGCACTATTTCATGGAAACCCAGCCAGTCAGGTCTCCTTCAATAGTAATCAACACCTTGGGGCTTTAAATGAGGGAAACTGACATGAGCTGGCTTGTGGATTAGGCTGTGTGCTGTAAGTGAGCTGTGCACTTCTGGGCTTATGGAAGGGAAAGATCTGGTGTCTGGAGAAAGTTCTTCTGTTTAATGTAGCCATGGACTTCCACAGCCTGAGCAGCATCATCAAAAACTGTTGAAAAATAAATGACAGAGTCGTATCCTCTTACATGCTGACCCAGGACCTGATGCCTTATTAATTTCCCAAGACTACCCCCTTTGTTACCCAAATTTAATCTCTGCTATTTGATTGATCCCTCTAAAATTGCTTTGTCAGAAAACAGGACCCAGCCCACTGTTTCTGGAAAAAGCAAAAAAAAAAAAAGTGGTATCTCTTAACAAAAAGATAATGAAATGACATTGCTATGCTGGCTGGTAATGGCTCAGGGTAGTTCTCTGTCATCTAATCAACTCTTCGGGGGAAAAGCAGTATGACTTGAGAAAGGCAGAATCTGAGTGATGTGCCACTGTTGCAGACCCAGGTTTAGAGGTGTAACAGCAAGTTCCCAGGTGTTATGAATATTTACATCTCTTAAATACAGGGTGGCATGGTTTAGTGGGAGGTGTCCCTGCCCATGGCAGGGGGGTTGGAACTAGATGATCATAAGATCCCTTCCAACCCTAACTATTCTATGATTCTATGATTCTATATTTAGGTTGTTTGTGCTAGTAGGCATTATTTAGTAGGAGTTTATGTTATTGTCTCTCCTTATTTTAGTAATGACTGTCACAGCTCCACTGAATACTTAGTCTGAAATTTCCTTTCATAGTGTCACTTCAGTCTAAAATAAAATCCTTTTCCCAAACAGAGCTTTTTTTTTACAGCAGAATAGGTACAATAGGCTATTCAGCTGAATTCTATTGACTCTGTAGAGTCAAGCCTTAATGTTCCTTTTTTTATTATCTCCTTTTCATTCTAATATTGCTCTGCTTCTCCTTTTTTGTACTGCACATATCCTAATTTGTTCCACCGAAATAATTTTGTAGAGAAATCCTTTATGAGGATAATGTTGCCTATCCAGTCATCACAGGGACAGAAAAAAACAATCTTTCAGCTTTGGCCAGTTTATATACACACTCCTACACTTCCAGTGACTACTTCCAGTGCCACCTGGGTACCTATTGGTGAATTCAGAGCTGATTAACTGAAAGGACAGTTGTGCTCCAATTAACCTACTCTATGTTTCAAGAAATTTCATTTTTTTTTTTCATTAGAGAAGCAAGAAGTGGAGGGACAGACTTTCTTTTGCCAAATTGTTCCATCCTTCTCCCCACAGGGGGAAAAAAAGGTCAATTTGGTGAACAAAGAGCGATCATTACTGGACATCTGTGGCTAATAACTGGGACACAACAGAAATTTAAGGACTGGATGTTTAACAGTTCATTGTGGGTTTTACTTGCAAATACAAAGCTCCTTCCCAGCAGACTGTGAAACAAGCACTTCCTTTAGTTAGTTGTGGTAGAAGCTGTTAGTTTTCAACATGGTGAACAGATGTGTTAAATAATTGATGTAACCATGAAGGTGCTCTGCTTAAATGCCAGCTTTCAAAATCAATGTAGTTTTGCTTCACAGAAGGGTTTAAATCCTGTAATTCACAAGATAAGACTGTGACTCACCTCTATGGGAATGCACAGAAAGAAATATTTCCATGAGCTTCTCCCTTTGCACCCTATCTATAGGATGAAGTAAACAATTGTAGTTCTTGTCTTCTAACACAATTCTGACAGACAAGCTCTGGAAAAACTTTGGCAGCAGCACAAGAGGTTAATACACACATACATTTCATCCCTTTTCTGGATATTTTTACTCTCACAAGTAAATTAGCAGAAGTGAATGTATGTCCACACCACAAATGTCCTGGAAAGGAGATCACAAGCATACCCAGCACCTCGCTGCAGATCAGGTAGTCTGGAAAGACCATCCGTAAGCAGAAACAGCTGCATGTATCCCAGTTCAGACTTATAAGTTCTTTCTGAGCTTATTATCAGTGTTTGTGACTAAGGTTGCAGGGTGGCACCAAACTGTGTGGCTAGAAGAAAAGTAAAACACAAGCTGCTGCATTTTATGATGGTTTTATACCCATATGGAACCCACCGAGTCTCTTCTTTACCTTAAGATGTTGCTAATGTTTCAGTTAGTAGCAACAAAGGTACCACAAATGTTTTATCATGATGGTAGCGATAAAAGTAGTTACTGATGTCATAGGGAAGCCTTCAACCCTTGTTAGAATCACATGGCTTTCCCTTTAGTGGAGAAGACTGATCAGAAGCAATATAAAATAAAAGCTTTTTTTGCTAAAGGAGTGTGTTGGTGTTTAGTGCTAATTCATACAGCTAGGCTGAAACAGAAGATTACTGTTTCCAGGCAAATTCTGAGGTTTCCAAATTAGTTCTTTTTCTGATTGCAAATACAGTTAAAAAAAAAAAATCTTATAACTTACATAGCTTTTTTTGCTGTCAGTTCGTGGTTGCTCTGTTCTGCAACACTGCACCTTGAAACAGGAACCAGGGTACCTCAGGTCTCCAGCTCCAGAAAAGTTTTCTTCCTCTGAGGGCCTGTTGCAGAAAAAAAGACCCTGTGCCTCCCAAGTTCCCCTTAAGCTATCTCCCAGGCACTGTTCACTTGCCTGAGGTTTCATGGCATTTTACAAAAAACTGAGATGTCCCCATATTTGACTTTGTGATCTTAAAGGTTTTTTCCAACCTAGCTGATTCTATGACTCTATATAACATTTCAGTCTTGTAGCTGAAATTGTTCCACTAGAACATTTCCTAACACCCCTATTTACTGACAAATACACTCCACTTATTTATTAATACACTTCTGTTTAATCTCTGACTGCAGTGAAGAGCTTAAATGAGGAATTCTGAAAGTACCTATATTTGTATGTCAGAAACTTCCAAGTCCACCAAAAGCCCTCCACCAAATACACAAATAGCTTGAGCTTTGTTAGGAGAGTCAGAGCCTTGTACTCCTTAGCTGATTCTCCACAAGACTTCTTATTAAACTTAGTTCTTATATGAAGTCAGTACCCCAAGCCTTTTATTTTTGGGGGCATCTACTTACACACAGGACCTAGATTGGTAGATTGGATGAAAAAAACACCACCACCACCACCAAAGCTGCACTACATTATTAATTTTGTCATTTTTAGTCATTTTTTAAATGGAACACTTGTCAAACTTTTAGGTGGAGTGATTGTCAAATGTGGCAAAAGGCAACTTCTGTATTCTTTTCTGCAGAGAGGGCAGGGAGTTCCAAAATATCTTTCACAAGTTGTGATTCCTCAAATTCAAGTCTTCTATGCATGTGATTTGAAGCAATGAGGTAATATCGGGTTTTTGTACCCTAGCTGATAGCCTCAGCTGTTGCTGAACAGCTTTAGGAAAATTAGAGGAGCACTGCTCAAGCTCTTTGGTAAAAGCATGTTTCCCTGTAAGGCTATTCAGTGTTAGAAACAGAATAGGAAGGAAAATGACTTCACAGACAGATGGTTAAGGTAAATGTGGCCTTCTGTTTCAGCTCCTGTTAACAAAAGAATCAGTGCTTTGGGCTGGTGCAATAACTCTTTATTTTTTTTCAGATAAGGACCTATGTCCTCCATGATGCTTGCAGCAAATACACTGCCTGTCTTATAACTTCAATAAGATAGTCTCCAGTACTCTATTCAATAACCTTCAAGGGTAGGAGTGCACACTGAGGATATGTTCTATATCTTTTATCCATTTCATTGGTTTGTAATCTCCCCCCTCAGGCACATAGTCATTTCAAGACACCTTATCTGAAATGATCACAAAATTTCTCCGCACCAGAAATGAAGTCTTCTGTCACTGAGCATGGTGACCCTGACATATCTGGACACTGCATTACAAGAAATGAGCTTAAGCTCTGTGTGCATTATACATTTGGGAGGAAAGCATTTATGCCATTTTTTTGGGACAAAACATGCCTGTTACAAAAATGAAGAAAATATGCCCTGAGACAGAGAGCCACAAAGTGCATTGTGATAACAAAGGATTTCAATGCAGCCAGAGATCTTACAGTTTTTTGGAAGGATTTATCTAACTTCCCTTTCTGTGCAGTAGCCTGTGGTGATAACATCAGTCAAAACTCATTGCTTCTCCTTTTCCACTACAACGCCCTCTCCTTGCAACACCTCCCCTGGTCCAGATGGTTCAGAGAAGCAGCATTAATGAATGTGGTCAATGAAGGACTAAAAGGCACTTTTCCTGCACCATATTAAAACCTCAGGGATGGGAAGAAATGAAAGGTGGCAGTTGCTGTCATCAGTGATACAGACCGGGGGTACCTGCTGGCCAGCTGGTTTGAGGTGCAGACCTTGCTTTTCTGCCAACCCATGTCTGCAGTGTCCCCAGGAGACAGTGCTGCCTAAACCAGTGGCATCATCCATCATTAACAAGTGGGGTATAATGTCTTGCCATGCCTCTCACAAAGACAATGGAAGAAGGAAGAGGCAGTTAGATTTCACCAAAACCAGTGCGGTGTCAGGAGAGGCTTAATCAGACTGAAGGCTTTCCTGATTACATATTCTGCTGTTAGCCAATTTCTGCACTCTCCCTGATGTTAGTCTGGAGTCACTCAGAATATGAAATAAGAATATAGAAAGTAGCAATCTCTTCTTTACTGGATCAGAAACATTTAAAAATCATATGCCCTACTTGACTATCTTTTGAACATGGCCCTGTGTTCTGGAAAGGAATTTATTTCTGTATTTTACCCTGTAAATATGTAATTAATGGTACCTCTGGGTTTAGGATTCAGCAGGGTGTGTGAATCTCTGTGATACAAAGCTAACAAAAACATAGGTCCTTGTTTAAAATAGGCGGTAACACAGTGACCAAAACACAGGCTTGTTGGAAAACACAGGAGACTTAATCTTAAACTAAATGTTGGTGTCTACATGAAGCAGACTGGCTCCACTGATGCATGAAAAGGCTCCCTCATGGGAAATCATTCACTGAAAGGGACTGGCCTTAAATTTTCTGTCTCTTTATAAACCTCTGGAACTGAAGGCACCATTCCACACAGAAGTAGCATTTTGCAAAGGGCTGGCAGGTAAGAAACTAAGTTAAAATTCTATTGACACTTATTTTGAAATTAAAATAAAGTTGAAATAATGTTTTGTCTTTTCATTGTCCCTTAGCTCCACTCAGTTTCACTGTGTATCACTTGCTACAGGAGTTCCATTGCAATGAAATGAGAGTCATACCAAGGCTGGCTTTAATGTGTACAGCCACATGGTTACTGAGATAGATAATTCCAAAGATAATTTTTCCCACAGTTGTACTACCTCTTGAGTTCTGCTCTGTTCCAAAGTGATGTGTCAGAAAGAAATGTGACATTTTTCCCCTGCTGTGTGACAGTCTGAGATAATTTTATTTACTTCTGTGAGAGTCCATGTGAAGCACTTCATTGAATAAACATTGTGCTGACACTGGAAAAAAAAAACATGGCATTTTTAAACTTTATGGGTTTCAAAACAGCTCAGTGCACAGAAACATGTTTACAGAGATAATATGTTGTCCAGTTGGAGGTACTCAAATGCAAGCACAGTAAACATCTGCAAAATGTAGTCATAGTGCTGCAATACCATACTGAACAGCTGTGGCAGAATAAAACAGCAGGATTTATAGGCTGTATTTCTAGGCTGTGATACACTTTTTCTTGAGTCTTGGGTGTACTCAACATGAGAATGCTCCCATGAATGGAATTTACACACAAACATCTAGAAATTTAGTAAATATATTAAAATGCCATTATCTTGAGTAAGATACAGCCACCATGATTTGAGGCTGCAGGGCCCTGTGGAAGTGCAGCTGCAGCCTTACTTTTATTTTACATGATGGCATAGAGGCTGCTCTCTGCACTGAAGGACAGATATAGTAAAGATATGCATTTATGATCTGTTTAATATTTGGGAAAATGCCTTGTGAGACTGGGCAACATGGTGCAGTAAACAGTGCAGATTATGACTGATAGTATAAGACTTCAAAAGAAATATCATTTTCAATGGAAGTTCTTGCAGCTTAATATTGCATACAGGAATTGGTTAGAAATTGGCAGGTGCAAATCTTTCTTTGTTGGGAAAAGTTGCTCCTGGATGCTCCTTGCAATGCTCCCCAGAAAAGATTGCCTTAATTTTCCTTTAGGATGAAGTGTTATGAGCCAAATATTTAAAATTAGATGTTGCTGCTCTTATCTTCCGAGTTTATATACTGTCACATAAGAAAAGTTTTATGTCTACTCTTCTGGAGTCATTGGCTGCCAATTTTTTCTCTCTGAAACTGTTATTTGTCTTCTTTGAGACTTCTGTAATGGCTTTTCTCAAAGCAAGACTTCGGATGGACTAAACTAAAGCTGACAAAGAGTTGGAGAACGATTTCATTGCCAAGTGCCTGGGAAATGAAACAGAAGATGAAAATCAATATTGATATAGTTGGAGTTAGGTGCATGGAAGAATTTTGCATATTTAATGGCTGACTTTTTCCACTGGTGGTTGTTGAGCATGATGATTCAGATGCAAAGTCTTTCTTACATTACAGTAAGATAAGATTCCGTAAATGGCTACCACAAGAGAGAATATGAAATGGAGCTCATAAAACTCTTTTTACGTAATCCCAATATCTCAATTTTCACCTGCTACACACTGTAGAAATGCCTATGAAAAAAACCTTAAGCCATTAACATCTGCTGTGAAAGCAAACTTCCAGATGATCTGTAGCTCAATA
The DNA here is from genome assembly GCA_032466535.1 of Forpus xanthops. NCBI lineage: Eukaryota > Metazoa > Chordata > Aves > Psittaciformes > Psittacidae > Forpus > Forpus xanthops. The sequence goes on from JASSUY010005207.1 coordinate 48,665, forward strand.
AAGTGCCTTTATGTGCATGACTGTGGGTAAGACACTGTCAGAAATACTAGTGAAATACTTTTAATCTTCAACTGTACACACAAATAGTTGTGTATGTGACTGGCTGTGGGACCAGTGAATGGGGTTTGTGGAGCTCTGCACTTATAAAAACTCCATGTTCATCCGGGATTCAAACACAGGCATGGCTTGTGCCTCCTATTTCCTGCCAGGAGCAAAGAGCAGTATGGACAGCTGGGCAATAATCCTTTCTGGAGCACTGATGAGCATCTTTGATGGAAAAGAGCAGGAGCTGCTATTCTTAAGAAGCCTTATTATAGGAATGAGTCCTAGAAACCTACATTACAGAAATAAAAAAACTTATTTCTTCTTTTTTCCTCCTAATGCCCTAGTAAATCTTAATATTCCATTACTGCAAAATTACTCATAATAAAAGGTATTGAGAGTCACTACAATTCTACAGAAAAAAAAAAAAAAAATCACTATAAAGGGAGAGCAAGAGCTATCCTTTGTCACCCTGGTAGGACTATGTTCAAGTAGAAAACAAGAGGGGAAAAAGACTGCGTAACAGAGTTGAAAAAAAAAATAATCTAAAATAAATAAATAAATAAAAAACACAAATGGTTGCCAAGAATTGAAGATGTTTCTGAAAATGGAGTTGGTTCCATGTTTGTAGTAGGGATTTTTTTTGTGTCAGTGTTTGTGTTTTACTTGTCTGGGGAGCTTTGCAATTACAATAAAGTTATAGTAAGATACAATAAGACATTTAATCAATTCAGCAGTTCAACTTGAAGTTAAATTTACCCAATGAAAATGTGCTTTCCAAAATATAGCTGAAGAAAATGAAGTAGTTTTAATCAATTTCAAAACAATTCAGTCTGGATGTGTTGCTGTAGTGCACCCTTGAAGTCTTGAACTGTATTCGCAGTGAATGGCCTTGAAATTACAAAAATTGCTTCAGTTCAATTCACATGCTCAGAAAATTCATTCACTCAAAACATTTCTTCATGCTGTTTCCTGTAATGAAGGGTTTGGGACTGAAATATAGTTGTTAATAAAAGAAGTTTGAATTGACTTTTTGAACATGAATAAGTATGCTATAATTTTGCTGTAAACACTTGGCTGTGTATTGTCTAGTTAATATGTTGGATAGATTTGATCTAGCTGGCAGAAATTTAGTGTGCCTCTGTGTTTTGTCCTTAAACTTTGCATAGGTTTTATAAACACTGGAAGGTTACGTGTAGTAAATTTGGGATTGTTATACCACTTCTTCTCCTTGTGTGTGTCATTTGTAGCAGATCTGGGGTATGTGCAGGGTTGATACCCCATTGCAAAGAGGAGCTGACCCATTTTACACTTATCCAGCAGTATTATAGGCTCATGTATTAGCCTATTAAGGAGTTTTGTGTAAACTACAGGTACAGATTTTGTTCCTGAACACTGATTTCTATACATCTTGGCCTTAAAGTATGGAAAAGAGGCACAAGAATACAACAATAATCAATGGAAAATACTGATTAGGGAGTAGATGAACTCCTGCCCTCAAATCAGAGGTAACACTGTAAATCACTGCCAGTCACTACACTAAGAAGTAAAAAGGAAGTTCAGAAAGCACCAGGAAGTTCACAGTTTTTGACCTCTGAAGAGTTTTTAAGTATAGGTTACTATTAGCTATTCAAATCAAAAAGCTCTGTTATTGCCATGACAAAAGCAATTTTAAGAGAAAGTCTCTCATATGTTGCTGTAAGCCTGAATTAGACAAAAACTTTTGAATCAGAACTGTATTCTACATTCCTCTGTTCTGCATTACAGCCTATGCAAACTGAGTGTTGGGTAGAGTACTGAAATAGCCCATGAAGCAGAATACAGAAATCCAGAAACCTGCACTCCCTCCTTTGCTAAACACTGTAGATCTTATTCCTAATGGAAGGAATGAAGATTTACCCCTAGTCTATAACGCACTGGAGGAGAAATGCTGAGTTTCAATACTACTTTGGAGTCCAGTTACATATTTTGTGTGAAAGAGCTGGATGAAACCTCAGCTTTGAAATCAGACCCTAGGACTCTTCTTTTGACCCATTTTGGGTATAAATCTACCATTAGGTTATGGATCCAGGCTAAGGACAACGTGGGCCCACTCCAGAAGCAATCGGGAGAACTGGCTACCCTGGATTTGGAGAAGGCTGAGGTTCTCAACGACTTCTTTGCCTCAGTCTTCACTGGAAAATGTTCTGACCATACCACCCAAGTCTTGGAAGGCAGATGCAGGGA